>JARQOD010000948.1:0-116104 GCA_033576555.1 Oophaga sylvatica | reverse complement strand
TTCGTGTTTTTTGAAGCAGGCAGATAAGGGGACGTCAGCGACTAGTGCATACGCACCCCTCCGCTTTTGACTCAAAAACACAGCAAAACTTGCGAGTCCTTCTAGGGGCCTTTTGTGATGGGTTTGGGATGAGTTCTGAAAAGGGGCCCCCTTGGGGGTTTCAAGGGGTTCGGCTGTCCAGTGAAGATTGTGAAGTTTGGAGGAGGGGGAAAACAGGTTTCGATTTCTTATAAAAGGGGAGTCACCCCCCTCAGTTTCCGGTGATCAATTTTTCTGGTCTCATCCTTGTTCCTTTTTCCTTGCACCCTGCGGCTTTTCTGCATCTCCTCTAACAGAAAGACATTTTCTTCTTTTTTTTTTTGTGCTTATTTTGCATTTTGTCCTGCACTTTTTTGGGGGCCTTCAGGGTCCCCTCCGGGGTTTTTTCCCCTCTCATTTTAGTTCACCACGATGTTTGATTTTTGTTTTTTCCATTTTTTCAGTGGCTGCTGTTTATTTTTTAAACCAGAGAACAATTTAGGGGGTAAGGTCGGGGACTCATGTTTTTGAAATAGTAGAGTTGGTGCTTTTTAGGTTTTCTGGATTGCAGTAAGTACCCTTCCTATCCTTTCTTTTGTTATTTTGGGGCCCCCCGTTTTCTCAAACTATTTTTTTCGTGTCGTATTTTTTTTTTGTCTAACCGATTTCATGTTTGGGGGCTTTTTTATTTTTTTTGGGGTTTCTCTCCGGGGGAGTCTTTCCTATTCTATCTTTTTTTAGTTTGTTTCCGGGGTTTACAGGGGCAGACCAACGTAGGGAAAGCTCCCGGCTGCCTCTAGTTGTTTTTGTAGTCAGGGACGCAAACTCAAGAATTCCAACTGCTCGGTGAAATTCTTTTTTGCCTGCACTCCTCACAAACCCAAAAAAACAAGGGGCCCCTCTTTTGGGTGAAGTGTGAACGGCGCAAATTTCTTTGATTGCGCCTTTGCCGTGATACCCATTTCTGTTGTCTCTGTTCCAACAAACCCCCCAACATAAATAACTGGAATTCCACCCGGTGGGTACCCAAAGTCGAGTTAGGGGAAAGGGGCAATCTGCGTGCGAGCTGCAAAAGCGCATCTGGCCATCTGGAACGTCGCAATGAACCCCTAGGCGGGGCCTTTTGCAGCTGCAACAAGATCCGGATATCCCTCAAAAAAATCTACGACCAAGTTGACCCCTTTCCAACATGGAAAGGGGAGGTTGCCAAGGGCCAAGGGTGCCACCAATTTTGGGGCCCTTTCCACACAAAACCCAACCTGGCTGGAGATTCGCTGGCAAAACCACACGCGCTTTTCCTGCTTGATGGCATTCCAAACCCCCTGCGCTGTGTGGGGTTCGATTCCCCTGGAAATTAATTTCAGGACCCTTTTACAGGGAAGCGTCACGGGGCCATTAGGTAACCGTGACGGCTCCTGCCATGATTCTGAGGGAACTGGAGTAGGAGGGGAGTCAATGTGAAAACGGATTCCGCAATCCTTGGGTTGGCAGAATACGACAGCGCCACTCCAAACATCTTACCCGGCTCCACAACATTGACCCAAGGGGCAGTGGGGGAAAAGGTACGCCCCGCCAGGGGTACGGCCACGCATCAGGGGTCAGGGGACCTTGCACTGGGGCGTTTAGTAGGCATTTTTTTAAATTTTTCCCTCAACATGTTTTTTTGCAAGCGGGGGAGGGTTTGCCTGCTGAAAAAAACGTTGGCACTGTATTGGGGCGCCAATCCCATTAATTCCGGAAACTGCAGTCTCCCCCACCCTAATGACAGCTTTCAAGGGACAGATTTTTGCAACCCAGCATTCAGACCTTGCTCGGGATGGTTTGCCGAGTATGGCCTCTTTACCCCTGCCTGTCACCGATGCTGTTTTGTGGCCTGGGGGGGAGGAAGACAGGAACTTGCTGGCTGTGGGGGGAATAACACTTTGCTCTGGGCAATACCAGGTTCTTCCCTGGCGATCGTGTGAGGAAGCCGAACCAGCTGTGTGTGACTGGGAAAAAGGCTCCCCACCTGAAGATGAGGGGCGCTTAGTTGGCCTACATCTCCAGTGGCTTTGTAACTCAACAATCTTTTTCCCACATGTTTTCCACAATTAGTGGGAATTTAGTTACGACACTTTACCTCTTTTTTCTTTTGCTTACACACTTGCATTTACTAGCAAATATCACTGCAAGTGTGTCAAAAAAAAACCACGCAGTGCAAGTCCTGGGGCGCCCGTTTTTGACTTTTGGGAAAAACTGCTCCCAACATTTCCCAAAAGGGGGCACAGGGAACCGAGTCGCACCTCCTCTCCCCCTTTTGACCGTTTGGCCAATCTCTTTCCCCAGAGCTGCCCCCCACCTTTTCCGTTCCCACCCATGTTGGGGCTTTGGGCCTCCACTCCTCTACCCCTTCCAACACCTCTCTGTTGGTGGTCTGGACAGCACCATCCAACAAAACTGGGAACTGAGCTCTATCATTCAGATTGTTTGCGGTGTGCTGACCATCGGGGACTGCTCCCCGCCTTTTCAGATTCAGAGAGACACAGCTGTTTGCGCATCATTTCATACTCCCCCTTCTTCAAAATTTAAAAGCTCTGGCGGGGCCCCTGTTTGCAAGCCAACAGTTTTCTGAGAAAAGAACAGAGACTCAGCTGGCTCCAGTTCAGAACTCCTGACTGCCGGGGCAATTTAAACAGGCGATGAAAAACAGAGGGTTGACAACAGTGTTGGGGTCCTGAAGGGGGTGGAAGCAATTGAATCGAGCTTTGGGGCGCCACCCCAACTAACAACCTTAAATTTGTTTTTTCCCGCCAGGGGTACCCGACTCCTACAAAATGCACATAAAGGGAAAGCTCCGGGGAAAACGGTGATGCGTGTCCGGGGGGGCAGCAGCCACAAAACCCCACGCCTCTCCCTGCTGAAACCCACGGCCACGACCACGGGTTACTCCCTCCTTCTTACTTTAGATTGATAAAAAAAGTCAGAAAAGTTATAAGGGCCCAATGGGTATTACCAAGACGCATAACACGCACACAACTGTTTGCTATCTCTGAAAAGGGTCCTTTCTGTTTCTAATGTTTGCAACCAATGTATTGGATAGGGGGGAAGCGCGTCACACTAATAGATTTGAGTTATTTAAAAGGTAAGGAGCGCACCAATTAGAGAAAAAAAGACAAAAGGGTGAGGCTGACACACTTCCGCAACACAACCCGCATGGTTGAAGACAAAATGGGGGCGTACTGCACTCAAAAAAAAAAAAACCCCACAGACAGAGTGAACCTGAACAAAATTTCACTTCTCTGAAAGGCCCTTTCTTAATTTTATAGTTTTGCAACCAAGTATTGGATACGGGTGGAACGCTCACACTAATAGATTTGAGTTATTTGAAATGGTATGGAGCAGCACCAATTAGAGAAAAATGACAAGGATGAGGCAGTGACACACGTTCAGCAGACTACAACCAGCATGGTTGAAGAACTAACTGGAGCGTGATCTGCAATCAAAAAAAAAAAAACCTCACAGACTAGAGTGAACACTGAACACAACTGTTCACTATTTCTGAAAGGCTCCTTTCTGTAATTCTATAGTGTTTGCAACCAATGTATTGGATACGGATGGAAGCGCGTCACACTAATAGATTTGAGTTATTTGAAATGGTATGGAGCAGCACCAATTAGAGAAAAATGACAAGGATGAGGCAGTGACACACGTTCAGCAGACTACAACCAGCAGTGGTTGAAGAACTAACTGGAGCGTGATCTGCAATCAAAAAAAAAAAACCTCACAGACTAGAGTGAACACTGAACACAACTGTTCACTATTTCTGAAAGGCTCCTTTCTGTAATTCTATAGTGTTTGCAACCAATGTATTGGATACGGATGAGAAGCGCGTCACACTAATAGATTTGAGTTATTTGAAATGGTATGGAGCAGCACCAATTTGAGAAAAATGACAAGGATGAGGCAGTGACACACGTTCAGCAGACTACAACCAGCAGTGGTTGAAGAACTAACTGGAGCGTGATCTGCACTCAAAAAAAAAAAAAAAATCACAGACTAGAGTGAACACTGAACACAACTGTTCACTATCTCTGAAAGGCTCCTTTCTGTAATTCTATAGTGTTTGCAACCAATGTATTGGATACGGATGGAAGCGCATCACACTAATAGATTTGAGTTATTTGAAATGGTATGGAGCAGCACCAATTTGAGAAAAATGACAAGGATGAGGCAGTGACACACGTTCAGCAGACTACAACCAGCAGTGGTTGAAGAACTAACTGGAGCGTGATCTGCACTCAAAAAAGAAAAACCTCACAGACTAGAGTGAACACTGAACACAACTGTTCACTATCTCTGAAAGGCTCCTTTCTGTAATTCTATAGTGTTTGCAACCAATGTATTGGATACGGATGGAAGCGCGTCACACTAATAGATTTGAGTTATTTGAAATGGTATGGAGCAGCACCAATTAGAGAAAAATGACAAGGATGAGGCAGTGACATACGTTCAGCAGACTACAGCAGTGGTTGAAGAACTAACTGGAGCTTGATCTGCACTCAAAAAAAAAAAAACCTCACAGACTAGAGTGAACACTGAACACAACTGTTCACTATCTCTGAAAGGCTCCTTTCTGTAATTCTATAGTGTTTGCAACCAATGTATTGGATACGGATGGAAGCGCGTCACACTAATAGATTTGAGTTATTTGAAATGGTATGGAGCAGCACCAATTAGAGAAAAATGACAAGGATGAGGCAGTAACACACGTTCAGCAGACTACAACCAGCAGTGGTTGAAGAACTAACTGGAGCGTGATCTGCACTCAAAAAAAAAAACCTCACAGACTAGAGTGAACACTGAACACAACTGTTCACTATTTCTGAAAGGCTCCTTTCTGTAATTCTATAGTGTTTGCAACCAATGTATTGGATACGGATGGAAGCGCGTCACACTAATAGATTTGAGTTATTTGAAATGGTATGGAGCAGCACCAATTTGAGAAAAATGACAAGGATGAGGCAGTGACACACGTTCAGCAGACTACAACCAGCAGTGGTTGAAGAACTAACTGGAGCGTGATCTGCACTCAAAAAAGAAAAACCTCACAGACTAGAGTGAACACTGAACACAACTGTTCACTATCTCTGAAAGGCTCCTTTCTGTACTTCTATAGTGTTTGCAACCAATGTATTGGATACGGATGGAAGTGCGTCACACTATAATTTCAATTGAATGGAGCAGCAAGAATTACACTAAAGAAAAAAAAAAGAGTCTGTGAGTGACACGTGCAGATGCCTACAAACAGCGTTGGATGCAGAGAAAACTGCAGCGTCACCTGCACTCTCACACACACACCTTGCACAGAGCTGTTAAAACAACACTAGCAAAAGGAAGCTTTACACAGCGGTTGGTAAACTAGCCTGCCTAGAGCACAGTACACAAAATCGCAATCTCTAACTGTCCCTCAGAGTCAGCAGAGCAGCGTTCTGTCCCTTACTGAATTCACAGCACAGTGACGCTAAAATGGCGGCGGCGCCTTTTATAGTGCATTCTGACATCATTTCAGCATCCAATCACAGCCATGCCATTAGTTAACATGACCGCAGCAGTACAGGATGTGCCCACACTTCTTAGGATTCCTCATTGGCTGACTAAAATCACAAAGAATTATGGGAACTTCCGATTCCGGTATACGATATATGAAAAATATCGGAACTAAGTATCGGAATTCCGATACAGCGAATATCGGCCGATACCCGATACTTGCGGTATCGGAATGCTCAACTCTACTTATTCGCATTAAGCACGGGGATGAATGGAAGACGGCGTTTAATACCCCAGAGGGGCATTTTGAGTACCTAGTGATGCCCTTTGGGCTCACTAATGCTCCTTCCGTCTTCCAGACCTTCATGAATGACATTTTCAGGGATTTTGTGGATAAATTTCTGATTATTTATTTGGATGAAATCTTGATTTTTTTCCAATGACTGGGACTCTCATGTGAAACATGTTCGGACTGTGTTCCAGATTTTGAGAGAGAATGCTCTGTATGTGAAGGGATCAAAGTGTGTTTTTGGCGTACAGAGGATCTCATTTCTGGGATTCATTTTGTCCCCATCTGTTATTGAAATGGACCCGGTCAAGGTTCAGGCCATCTGTGATTGGGTCCAACCTACTTCATTAAAGGCTCTTCAGAGATTCTTGGGTTTTAGAATCATAGAATCATAGAATGGTAGAGTTGGAAGGGACCTCCTGGGCCATCTGGTCCAACCCCCTGCTCAAAGCAGGATTCTCTAAATCATCCCAGACAGATGTCTGTCCAGCCTCTGTTTGAAGACTTCCATTGAAGGAGAATTTACCACCTCTCGTGGCAGCCTGTTCCACTCCTTGATCACCCTAACTGTCAAAAAGTTTTTTCTAATATCTAATCTGTGTCTCCTCCCATTCAGTTTCATCCCATTGCTTCTAGTCTTTCCTTGTGCAAATGAGAATAAAGATGATCCTTCTACAATGTGACAGCCCTTGAGATATTTGTAGACAGCTATTAAGTCTCCTCTCAGTCTTCTTTTTTGCAAGCTAAACATTCCCAAATCCTGCACCCGTTCCTCATAGGACATGGTTTGCAGACCGGTCACCATTCTGGTGGCTCTTCTCTGAACTTGCTCCAGTTTGTTGTTGTCTTTTTTAAAATGTGGTGCCCAAAACTGGACACAGTATTCCAGATGAGGTCTGACCAAAGAGGAGTAGAGGGCAATAATGACCTCACGTGATCTAGACTGTATGCTTCTGTTGATACATCCTAGAATTGTATTTGCCTTTTTTGCTGCTGCATCACACTGTTGACTCATGTTCAGTCTGTGATCAATTAGTATACCCAAGTCTTTTTCACATGTGCTGTTACTTAGCCCTATTCCTCCCATTTTGTATATGCTTTTTTCATTTTTATTGCCCAGATGTAGTACTTTGCATTTTTCCCTGTTAAAAACCATTCTGTTAGTTGCTGCCCACTGCTCCAGTTTATTTATATCTTTTTGAATCCTCTGTCTCTCTTCTCTAGTATTAGCTACCCCTCCTAGCTTTGTGTCATCAGCAAATTTGATCAGTTTACCCTCAATTCCTTCATCTAAATCATTGATAAAGATGTTGAACAATACAGGGCCCAAAACAGAGCCTTGTGGTACCCCACTTGAGACATTCTTCCAACTGGATGTGCAGCCATTTACTACCACTCTTTGGGTCCGATCACTAAGCCAGTTATGAATCCACCTAACAGTTGCCTTGTCCATTCCATACTTAGTCATTTTTTCAATAAGGATTGTGTGAGATACTTTGTCAAATGCTTTGCTGAAGTCAAGATATACTATATCTACAGCATTTCCCTGATCCACCCAGTCAGTGATTCTGTCATAGAAGGAAATTAAGTTAGTCTGACATGACTTATTAGTTACAAACCCATGCTGACTCTGTTTAATCACTTCATTCTTATGCAGGTACTTACATACATGTTCTTTAATAATTTGTTCAAAGATCTTTCCTGGTATAGAAGTCAGACTCACCGGCCTGTAGTTCCCTGGGTCCACCTTCTTCCCCTTTTTGAAGATAGGAACAACATTTGCTCTTCTCCAGTCTTCTGGGACTTCACCTGTTCTCCAAGAATTTTCAAAGATTATGGACAGTGGTTCAAGAATTTCTTCTGCTATCTCCTTCAGTATTCTGGGGTGTAATTAATCTGGGCCTGGAGACTTGAATTCATTTAGGTTAGCTAAGTGTTTCCTCACTGTCTTTCTGTTTATAGATATCCTGGATTCTTCTATTCCTTTAATAGGACAGTGAAGATCAGTTGATGTTACATTTCCTTTCTGAGAGAAAACAGATGCAAAATAGGAATTTAAAAGTTCAGCCTTCTCAACATCCTTTCTTACCATTTCATCATTTTCATCCTGTAAAAATCCTATAGCATCTTTGACTTTTCTTTTACTTTTGATGTATCCCCAAAATCCTTTTTTGTTGCTTTTGACATCTCTTGCAAGCCTTAATTCATTGTCAGCTTTAGATAATCTGATTTGTGCCCTGCAGGTTCTGCAGATGGCATTATATTCTTCTTTAGATATGCCTCCCTCTTTCCATTTGATAAACATTTCTTTCTTCCTTTTTAGCATGTGTTTAAGTTCTGTGTTCATCCATCCTGGTTTCCTTAAATGCTTCCCATTCTTCCCTCTTTTTGGAATTGTTGACAATTGTGCTTTGAGAATCTCATTTTTCAAGATGTCCCATCCTTCCTGGACATTTTTGTCCTTAAGGATATCCTGCCATTGGATCCCTCCAATTCTCTTTCTGAGTCCCTTAAAATCTGCCTTTCTGAAATCTAATCTTGACGTCTGAGTCTTCACAGGTCTTCCTCCTCTTGTTATCCAAAATTCTAAAATAGCATGGTCACTACCTCCTAGGGTCCCAGCCACTCTTACCTCCTCAACCATTTCCTCCCTATTTATAAGGATTAGATCCAAGGTAGCAGTTCCTCTTGTTTTCTCCCCTACCTTTTGAAAGATAAAGTTGTCAGCAAGAGAGGATAAGAATTTCCTTGACCTGTTAGTTTTGCCTGAGAGCGATTCCCAACAAATGTCTGGATAGTTGAAATCTCCCATGACCACTGTCATATTTTTTGGAGAACTTGGCCATTTGATGCATAAAGAGTTCATCCATATCTTCAGCTTGCATAGGTGGCCTGTAGTAAATGCCTACAATGGTGTCCTTTCCATTGTTCGGTCCTTGTATTCTTACCCAAACAGTTTCCACAGAACTACCAGTCTCTGAAGCATCAATCTCTGTGCAAATATACGCTTTTCTAACATACAATGCAACACCTCCTCCTCGTTTATCAAGTCTGTTTCTTGCAAATAAGTTGTATCCTTCTAGCCTTGTATTCCAATCATGTGTATCGTCCCACCAAGTTTCAGTGATTCCAATGACATCATACTTCTTCTCCTGCGTTAGTAGCTCCAGTTCTCCTTGTTTGTTGCCCATGCTTTGTGCATTCGTATAGAAACACTTTAGTTTGTGATTGGTTTCTCTTTCTTCAATATTTTTATTATGTAGATTTTTTTGTCTTTGTTCTTCCCCTTCACTTCTAATAGCAGAGTTCTCAATAGCATTTGTCAGGTGTATGGCTTTTTCTGGCGTTTTGCTTCCCTTCCCACATTGTTCTAGTTTAAAGCTCTCCTGAAGAGTGTAGCAAGGCGACTTCCAAATACATGTTTTCCAGTCTTCGTAAGGTGCACCCCATCTCTAGCAAGTAGTCCATCGTATAGGTAATTCACTCCGTGATCCACAAATCCAAATCCTTGCTGACGGCACCATCGACGTAGCCAGTTGTTCACCTGCAGAATCTTATTCCACCTCCTTGTTCCATGGCCATCCACTGGGAGGATGGAAGAGAAGACCACCTGCGCACCCAGTTCTTTCACTTTCTTGCCTAAGTTTTCAAAGTCACTGCAGATGGTTTCCAGGTCACTTCTTGTGGTGTCATTTGTCCCCACATGTATTAGGAGGAATGGGTAGTCATCTTTAGGTCTGAAGAGTCCTGATATCCTGTCAGACACATCTTTAATTTTTGCACCTGGAAGACAGCACATTTCTCTTGAGGTTATATCCGGTCTGCAGATAGCAGCCTCTGTTCCTCTCAACAGGGAATCCCCCACGACCACAACTCTCCGTTTCTTCTTCACAACATTTTTCTTTCTCCATTCAGGAGGACTCTGAGGGCTTACAAGGTTGCTCTTTGTGGGCAAAGTCTTATCCTGATGTATTTCTTCTTCATTCTCCTGTGTGAGAGCCTGGTACTGGTTCCTGAGCAGTATGGGTGCTGACTGCCTCACGATTCTCCTGCTTCTTTGGGTCACATGCTTCCATTCCTCTGCTTCTTCAGGTGCTCTTCGAATTTCTTCTCTTTCTGCACCATGAAGAGATAATTCTGCTCTGTCTAAGAACTCTTCATCTTCCTTAATGATCTTCAATGTAGATAACCTCTCTTCCAGATTCCGCAACTTTTCCTCCAACATGGACACAAGCTTGCATTTGTGGCATGTGAAATTTGGCTTTTCCACTGGTAAATCTGTGAACATGTAGCAAGAAATGCAACTCACCACATGGCTCCTGGCCTCTTCCATGCTCTTATTGTTAAAGAGATATCACAGCGGTGAAAAAATTACCAAAATTACCGATGTCCTCCTTTCAGCTGCAACAGCCAAAACCCAGTGTTCTTGGAGCTCGGGGAGACTCTTCACTTATCCCAGAATGAACTGGGAATATGCAAATGATCTCCTCAGGACTCCTCCCCTGGTTTACCGATGTCCTCCTTTCAGCTGCAACAGCCAAAACCCAGTGTTCTTGGAGCTCGCGGAGACTCTTCACTTATCCCAGAATGAACTGGGAATATGCAAATGATCTCCTCAGGACTCCTCCCCTGGTTTTGCCAATTTTTATCGTAAATTTATTGGTAATTAATCTGTTATTGTTAATTCATTGACTGATTTGACCAAAAAGGGTTCTGATGTGCTGAATTGGCCTCCTGAGGCAGTCTCTGCGTTTCAGGAACTTAAGCAGAGATTCACTTCTGCTCCTGTTCTACGGCAGCCTGATGTTTCTCTGCCATTTCAGGTGGAGGTTGATGCCTCTGAAATTGGGGCAGGTGCCGTTTTGTCCCAAAGAGATCCAGAGACCTCTAAAAGTAACCCTTGTGCCTTATTCTCTCGAAAATTTTCTCCAACTGAACGTAATTATGACGTGGGTAATCGGGAGTTACTGGCCATGAAGTGGGCTTTTGAAGAGTGGAGACATTGGCTGGAGGGAGCCAAACATCAGGTGGTGGTCCTCACGGACCATAAGAATCTGGTTTATCTGGAATCAGCCAAGCGACTTAATCCTAGACAGGCCAGGTGGGCCTTGTTTTTCACACGTTTTAATTTTGTGGGTTTCCTTTCTTCCTGGCACTAAGAATGTTAAGGCGGATGCCCTCTCGAGGAGTTTCCTTTCAGACTCTCCTGAGTTATCTGATCCTGCTGTTATTTTGAAAGAGGGTGTACTTCTTTCCGCCATCTCGCCCAATTTGAGACTGGCTCTGGAAGGGTGTCAGGAGGATAAACCCGAGTGCTGCCCTATTGGGAAATTGTTTGTCCCAGACCAGTGGAAAAAGAGTGTGATGTCTAAGATTCATTGTTCCGCGTTGGCCGGTCATCCCGGAATTTTTGGACCAGAGACTTGGTTAGTCGGTCCTTTTGGTGGCCTACTTTGTCTCGTGACGTCAGGGAATTTGTGCAGTCCTGCGGGACTTGCTCTCGCTCCAAGCCTTGCTCTTGCTCCAGTGGTTTGTTGATGCCATTGCCTGTGCCCAAGAGACCATGGACCCATATCTCTATGGATTTCATTTCCGACCTCCCTGTTTCTCAGAGAATGACCGTTATCTGGGTGATTTGTGATAGGTTTTCCAAAATGATACATCTTGTGCCATTACCTAAGTTGCCTTCCTCCTCCGAATTGGTGCCTTTGTTCCTTCAGCACGTGGTTCGGTTACACGGCATTCCTGAGAACATTGTGTCTGACAGAGGAGTCCAGTTTGTTTCCAGAGTTTGGAGGACTTTTTGTTCTAAACTTGGTGTTCAATTGTCTTTCTACTCGGCTTTTCATCCTCAGACCAATGGACAAACTGAGAGAACAAACCAGACATTGGAGACTTATCTAAGATGCTTTGTGTCTGCTGATCAAGATGACTGGGTCTCTTTTTTGCCTTTGGCTGAGTTTGCTCTTAATAATAGGGCTAGCACTGCCACTTTGATGTCTCCATTTTTCTGCAATTTTGGGTTTCACCCTCGATTTTCTTCAGGACAGACGGAGGCTTCTGTCTGTCCAGGTGTTGACTCTGTTGTGGAGCGTATGCAGCAGATTTGGGACCAGGTAGTGGAGAGGTTGTCCCTCTCTCAGGAGAGGGCCCAGCGGTTTGCCAACCGGCATAGGACTGATGGTCCTCGGTTTGAAGTGGGGGACTTGGTCTGGTTGTCCTCAAGAAATATCCCTATGAGAGTTGCATCTCCTAAGTTTAAGCCTAGGTTCATTGGACCTTATAAGATCATGGAGATTCTTAATCCTGTTTCCTTTCGTTTACTTCTTCCAGGGACATTTAAGATCCATAACGTGTTCCACAAGTCCTTATTGAAGAGGTTTGTCGAGCCAGTGGTTCCTATGGCTGCGCCTCCTGACCCTGTTTTGGTTGAGGGCAATCTGGAGTATGTGGTTGAGAAAATATTGGATTCTCGTTTTTCTAATACTCCAGTATTTGGTTAAGTGGAGAGGTTATGGTCAGGAGGACAATTCTTGGGTGTTTGCTTCGGACATCCATGCTAGGAAACTGATCCATGCGTATCACAGAGCTCATCCTGACCGACCTGGTTGCCCAAATGAGGGTTCGGTGACCCCTCCTCAAGGGGGGGTACTGTTGTGAATGTGTTAAAATGAATTCTGAGCAGAAGCTCCCTCTGGTGGTTACAAACAGTACTTAACCATTCAATGAAGATTGGCAATCAGGAGTTACAGACTGGTCTTATATAAGGGAGGTTCCCTCCCATCATGGTTGCCGGTGATCAATTGTTCTTGTCTCAACTGTGGTTCCTGATTCACTTGGAAGCTTGCTGAGTCTTGCCTCTTCTCGTGCTCTCAGATAAGATATTTTCTGTTTTTATTTTTGTGCTTGCTTTTTGCATTGTTCCCTGCACTTCTGTGGAGGTCATATAAATCACAATAAATATATTGCCTAGATCAAGTAGTACTTCCAATTATCAACAAATCCAAAAGAATCATAGGAAGCTTTTCCACTATAAAAATACAAACTTTATTCAGAATATATTAAAATTACATATATGGATAAAAAATATCCAAATGGGGACAACAATATGCACTAAAGTGGCCTAGAATGCACAGGTACAAACAAAATTCAAGAATGCATATACCGTACTTCAAAGCTACATTAGCTAATGAGGAGCCAAATGTCAAATAGCTTCCATATATATAAAGATGCATATACTTGGTTCAGAATATCTCTAAAAAGGTATACTTATGTGCACAGATTCAAAGAGATCAGAGGGATAATAACTCCCCCACTATAATGTAAGGTACAAACAAGACTCAACAAATACATATATTTCAAAGCTGCATTAGCTAATAAGGAGCTAAAAATCAAATAGCTTCCAAATGTATATACTTAGTTCAGGTATCTCTAAGGAGGTATATATGTGTGCACAGAATCAAAGAGACAAAACAGATAGTAACTCCCCCACTAGAATGCTAGCACTAATATGCAAGTGCAGAGCCCCCAGCATGTGCTATAATGTATGCAGCAATCTGCACATCAATATACAGGGCAAATTAAAGTACTCAAAATATTAAGCTGCCAGTGGAGACCGTACCTGAGTGTGGCCGCAGCACCCCTATGTGCATATTGTTGTCCCCATTTGGATATTTTTTATCCATATATGTAATTTTAATATATTCTGAATAAAGTTTGTATTTTTATAGTGGAAAAGCTTCCTATGATTCTTTTGGATTTGTTTTCTGTGGAGGTCAGCCAGGTCCCCTCCAGGGGCTTGTGCTCCTCTCAGTTTATCTGAGCCACTGTTATTTGTTCATTTGCCTTTTCCAGTTTTTTCAGTGGCTGCGGCTTAGTTTTGTTACACCAGAGAACTAATTTAGGTGGTAGAGGTCGTGTGATCTCAGGTGTTTTTGCAATTAGTAGAGTTGGTATTTTTTAGGGTTTTTTGGATTGCAGTAAGTGTCCTTCCTATCCTTTTTCTTTCTAGGCAGATTGGGCCCCAACGTTTGCTCATACTATTTTCTGTCTGTGTCTGTATTTCCTCTTGTCTAACCGCCATTACATGTTTGGGGGCTTCCTATGTTCTTTGGGGATCTGCTCCGGGGCAGATAGCTTTCCTCTTTCTATCTTTAGGTGTAGTTAACCTCTCAGGCTGTGACGAGGCGTCTAGGACCAACATAGGAACGCTCCACGGCTGCCATTAGTTGTGGTGGTTAGTCAGGGTACTGCAATCCAGTAGATTCCAACCTCTCTGGTGTATTGCCGTTTTTGCCTGCTCTCCTCAGCTACCAAATCATAACAGACGTGGCGTTCAAAAAGTCAAATGGCGCTCCCTCCCTTCCGAGCCCTGCCGTGTGCCCAAACAGTGGTTTACCCCAACATATGGGGTATCAGCGCACTCAGGACAAATTACACACCAATTTTGGGGTTCTATTTTCTCCTGTTACCCTTGGGAAAATAAAAAATAGCTGGCTAAAAAAATCATTTTTGAGAAAAAAAATAATTATTTATTTTCACAGCTCTGCGTTTATACATTTCTGTGAAATACTTGGGGTTCAAAGTGCTCACCACACATGTAGATAAGTTCCTTAAGGGCTCTAGTTTCCAAAATGGGGTCACTTGTGGGGGTTTCCACTGTTTAGACACATCAGGGGGTCTCCAAACACGACGTGGCGTTCAAAAATTCAAATGGCGCTCCCTCCCTTCCGAGCCCTGCCGTGCGCCCAAACAGTGGTTTACCCCAACATATGGGGTATCAGCGTACTCAGGACATATTGCACACCAATTTTGCGGTTCTAATTTCTCCTGTTACCCTTGGGAAAATAAAAAATAGCTGGCTAAAAAAATCATTTTTGAGAAAAAAAAGGATTTTTTATTTCACAGCTCTGCGTTTATAAATTTCTGTGAAACACTTGGGTATTCAAAGTGCTCACCACACATGTAGATAAGTTCCTTAAGGGGTCTAGTTTCCAAAATGGGGTCACTTGTGGAGGGTTTTCCACTGTTTAGACACATCAGGGGGTCTCCAAACACGACGTGGCGTTCAAAAAGTCAAATGGCGCTCCCTCCCTTCCGAGCCCTGCCGTGCGCCCAAACAGTGGTTTACCCCAACATATGGGGTATCAGCATACTCAGGACAAATTGCACACCAATTTTGGGGTTCTAATTTCTCCTGTTACCCTTGGGAAAATAAAAAATAGCTGGCTAAAACAATCATTTTTGAGGAAAAAAATGATTTTTTATTTTCACGGCTCTGCGTTTATAAATTTCTGTGAAGCGACTTTTCAGGGTTTGTGGAGCAAACTGGTAACGCCCCTCAATTCCTTTTTTGCTGGAGGCAATGTCCCTTCGGCGGAGGGCCTGTCATCCATCCTCGGACCTACACACGCCAACTTTTTATCGCTAGCACATGTACATCATGTCTGTCAGACCTTTATGGAGCAACATCGTCCCTTGCGGGCTGCCTCCAACTTGGAGCGGCTGTTGCTGGTACAGAGTCCTGTCAAAGGCGTGATCTCCACCATTTACAAATGGCTTATGTCTCTTCGCTCTGATACTGAGCCTACTTACCTTGCTGCCTGGGAACGGGAACTGGGGCACCCATTGTCCCTACGAGTCGCCAGGTGTATTAAAAGACACGCACTGGGATTTTCTAGGTGCGTTCGCATTAAAGAGAATTCTTATAAACTGATTGCCAGGTGGTACCGAACCCCGTTCTTCCTATTTCGCCATGGCTTGCAGACCTCTGACATCTGCTGGAGATGTGGGGCGGGTTCAGGAACTTATGCTCACATCTGGTGGGATTGTCCCCTCATTGTGCCCTTCTGGAATGCGATACGACAAAAAATCAAAGATATCTGCCTTCTGCCTTGTGATTTACCCAGGGACTCAGTCCTTTTTTGGGTGCCGGCGACGGGTTATAACCCCATTAAGCACAAACTGGTGACCTTTATGTTGACGGCTGCCAAACTTCTAGTGCCTAAGCATTGGCTGTCTACTGTGGCGCCTTCTCTGGAGGAGTGGACTGTTGCTGTGGACCATATCAGGGACATGGAGGACCTGTCGGCATGGATCAACCATACTCGGGATAAATTCCAGACCATCTGGTCCCCGTGGATTGCCTTTCGTACCCCTTCACCTACATAGTGTAAGTGACTCATTGGAGTGCTATTTTTGTATGTAAGATTCTCTGCCACGTGGTGTGCTGTGGGCGGAGACCGAGGGCGCCCCCCCTCCCCTTCTTCCTTCCCCTTACCTTTAACCTTCTTCCTTTTTTCTTTGTCCAGTTATTTATTTTTCATTTAGGATCATTTAATTCCCTTAGTTCTTAGTTCTTGTTCTTGTAGAATGTTATTGGGGTTCGTTAGTCCAGGAACCCAATTTGTGTGCCAAATCTCACGCAATACTAGTAGTGATCCTCGATCACGCTGTTTCATTCATATATATTGTGCTCTGTTTTATTGGACTTGACCTGATATGATGACGCTTGTCTTATATTATGTGACATGTTTTGTTACTGTTCATACCCTTGATATGTGTTATACATGTGTGTTAATAAATACATATTCAACAAAACAAAAAAAAAATTTCTGTGAAGCACTTGGGGGTTCAAAGTGCTCACCACACATCTAGATAAGCTCCTTGGGGGTCTAGTTTCCAAAATGGTGTCACTTGCAGGTGGTTTCTACTGTTTAGGCACATCAAGGGCTCTGCAAACACAACATGACGCCCGCAGAACATTCCATCAAAGTCTGCATTACAAAATAGCGCTCCTTCCCTTCCAAGCACTCCCATGCACCCAAACAGTGGTTTCACCTCACATATGGGGTATCAGCGTACTCAGGAAAAATTGCACAACAACTTTTTGGGTTCAATTTCTCCTGTTACCCTTGGGAAAATAAAAAAATAGCGGGCTAAAGAATCATTTTTGAGGAAAAAAATGATTTTTTATTTTCACGGCTCTGCATTAATAAATTTCTGTGAAGCACTTGGGGGTTCAAAGTGCTCACCACTAGAGTTGAGCGATACTTTCCGATATCCAAAAGTATCGGTATCGGAATGCTATCGCCGATATCCAAAAAATATCGTCGATACCCGATACCGATACCGGAAATCCAATGTAAGTCTATGGGACAGAAATATCGTAACTAAAAAAACCTCTTTCTTTCCTTGTAAACACTAAATATACACACATAGAATACATATATATATATATATATATATATATACACATGTCATTGTGACATATATATATATATATATATATATATATACATATATTTATAGTTTATACACTTCTACATAGTAAAATAGCCTCTGATTCAATTGCCGGGTAAAGCCGGCTTTTGTGAAAAGACAGAAGCACCCGACATGAAATGACACTTGGTTTACATAGAGTTAACCATGTCTTTTCATGTAGTTTGATATCTGATTTGCACAAACAAATACATGAGTGGCTGTGTGCAAAATTTCACACCTGTAGGGGTTAATTAAAGGTGTAAATTCGTTGTAAAAAAAAACGGACTTTTTTGCTACAAATTTACACCTTTAATTAACCCCTACAGGTGTGAAATGTTGCACACAGCCACTCATGTAATTGTTAGTGAAAACAATAGATCAAACAACTTGAAATGACATGGTTAACTCTATGTAAACCATGTGTCATTTCATGTCGGGTTCTGCATTTTCACAAAAGCCGGCAATTGAATTAGCGGCTATTATACTATGTAGAAGTGTATGAACTATAAATATAATATATATATATATATATGTGTCACAAATTCAATGACATGTATATATATATATGAGGTGTAAAATTGTTGAAAAAAAATGCGTGCGCTCCCGCCCTATTTTCGCAACCAGACAGACAAAGCCAGCGAGTGGGGGCAGATAATAATAGCCCAGAGAGGGACCATTATTTTTGCCCCCCCCCCTGGCTTCTAACATCTGCCCCCAGACACCCCAGAAAAGACAAATCTATAATTAGATTCGCCCTTTCTGGCACTTTGCCCGTCTATTCCCATTGCCCTGTAGCGGTGGTGAATGGGTTAATATGGGGTTAAAGCGACCTTGCTATTGAAAGGTGACCTTAAGCCAGGTTAATAATTGAGAGCTGTCAATTAGACAACTATCAATTATTAATCCTATTGCATGAAATAAAAATAAAACACACACACTTTAATTAAAAATCATTTTAATGAAATAAAGACACATGTTTTTGACCATCTTTTATTTTACTGCAAAAACCATTTCCTGTAATAAAAATAAAATAAAAAAGCAAAATTATTCTTACCTATCCCATGCACAGTCAGGTCCCACGGTGTAATCCTTCAGAAAGGGTTAATGTTTACTGCAGGGACCGCAGCTAATGCTGCAGCCTCACAGTAAACCCCCAAATGAATGAGTTCCTCTCCTGGCTGACAGGAGAGGAAGTGGAAAGCTTAATTGATTGCTTTCCACTTTCACTTCAGGTCAGCCAGGGACACAATCAGTGACGTCAGAGGAACTGATTAACAAAAATAGGGGTTCCCTTCGAAAAAAAAATGGCGTGGGGTCCCCCCTATTTTTGTTAACCAGTCTGATGAAGCAGACTGCTGAGCAGTGGCGTACCGTGAATGAAGCAGACCATGCAGCTGCTATGGGGCCCGGACAGGTGAGGGGGCCCACGACGGTCGGGTAGCTGTGCTGACACAGTACTACCAGGGGTCGGCGGGGGAGGGGGAGCGCAGCTCTTCTATATACTCACCCTTCCGCCGGCGCGGTCTCTGCAGCCCCTGCTCTTCTCCCACGGTCTCCGACGCCTGTGTTCAGCGGTCAGGTGGTACCGCTCATTACAATGAAAGAAAACCGTGAGCACAACCTGAATGAAACTGGTGCTTTAAAGTCTAGGTTCCCACACCGGGTACTAATAATGAAAAAAGGCTTAAGCACTCAACTTAAAAGGTTTATTAGTAGTATCTCCAAACGTTTCGGTCAGAAAAGACCTTCATCAGTGACTACTTATTTTTATATAGAAGATTGTCTCCTAAAAAGGGGAGAGGTGCGTGCCCCAAGGAAAGTGTGCTGCTTAAAGACAAACGTAGCTTATAAGAATGCTCTGCCAGGACGCTGTCTGAGCCTGCTGATTTGATTTCCATGAGTATGTGGGGCGCCCCACCTCTCCCCTTTTTAGGAGACAATCTTCTATATAAAAATAAGTAGTCACTGATGAAGGTCTTTTCTGACCGAAACGTTTGGAGATACTACTAATAAACCTTTTAAGTTGAGTGCTTAAGCCTTTTTTCATTATTAGTACCGCTCATTACAGTCATGAATATGCACATATTCATGACTTTAATGAGCTGTCCCGCGTGACCGCTGAACACTGGCGGCGGAGACCGCGGGAGAAGAGCAGGGGCTGCAGAGACCGCGCCGGCGGAAGGGTGAGTATAAGGGATATTTACCTGTCCCGTTCCACCGTTGCTCGCGTCTTCTTGCTGCAATGTTCAGGTCAGAGGGCGCGATGACGTCGTTAGTGCGCGCCGCGCCCTCTGCCTGATCATTCACTGCTGGAGGACCCCGAAGACAGCGGCACTCAGCAGTGGAGAGAGGACAGGTAAATATCTCAGGTGCCGGGGCCCTGAGCGAGCGGTGACATCGGCACCTGGTGTCACCCCCTGCTCAGGACACCGGCACCTGGCCCCCAGCGACGAGAGGTGAGTATGTCTTTTTTTTTTTTTTTGGTCGCAGCAGCTGCGGCAGCATAAGGGCCTTAGACTATGGAGCATCTATGGGGGCACAATCTATGGGGGCATGATCTATGGAGCATCTATGGGGGCACAATCTATGGGGGCATAATACATTTTTTTGTTTAATGTGTCCCCTCACTGTGCTGGCACTTTACATTTACAATGGCTCTGGGTTTTTTTTTTTTGGGGGGGGCCCATTCAGACTTTTGCTATGGGGCCCCATGATTTCTATGTACGCCCCTGCTGCTGAGGCATGGTATTTAAGGCTGTTAAGGAGCCAATATCCATGGACCTTGCCAGCAGCGTCGGACTGGAGTACCTTGGGCCCACCAGAGAAAAATTATTCTTGGGCCCACCATCATACTTCCCAACCTTTGAAGAAGGGAAAGAGGGACAAAGGTTGTGGCACGCTGTGCCTGCTGCAGCAAATTTTAGGCCATGCCACGTTGCACCACAGACTGTCCAGGAGTTGGTGGATGCTTTAGTCCAGGTGTGGGAGGAGATCCCTCAGGAGACCATCCGTCGCGCTCATCAGGAGCATGCCCAGAAGTTGTAGGGAGGTCATACAGCATACCTCCCAAGTTTTGAAGACAGGAAAGAGGGTTAAAGGCTGCGGCTAATCACACCCATATCCTCGCCTGAAGCGTACCCATTTAGCACTGCTGATCACACTGACTGGTAATGAGGGCACAGTGGCTGGTACTGAGGAAAAGAAAGAAAGAGCAGCGAGAGAGAAAGAACAAACAGAGAAAGAAAGAGAGGAAAGAAAGAAAAGAGAGAGAGAAAGAAAGAACAGAGAGAAAAAAGAACAGAGAGCGAGAAAGAAAGAACAGAGAGCGAGAAAGACTAGAGAGAGAAAGAAAGACTAGAGAGAGAGCCAGAGGAGTAGCTAGGGTTTTGGTTTAGTGTGGGCGAAACTTCTGAGTGGGCCCCTAATCAGAGAACCTCAGCAAATGACCGCGCTGTTGCCAAAAATAATCTATATATAAAAAGACCAATACTGATATTACCGCCATATGGTCTGTGGTAAATAATACCAGTCCTACAGAACATATAATAGATTACAGCACAGGTACAGATAATGACTTACCGCTGATGTTCTTTCTAATGGAATTGTTCACTTTTCATGTCTTTTCCATCTGGCCCAGACCGACATGACGACTTCTCCAGCCAGGACTCGACTGCAGAGATTACAACAAAGACACATTTCACTTCTCATATTTTTAGCACAGTCACGGTCACCAATTGGACTATTCTCAACCTGCACAAACTCCTCATCCTGCTGATACCCCAATACTGAGCCGCTGCTGCCATATGTGTCCCTATTTCTGCACCTGATACCCCAATACTGAGCCGCTGCTGCCGTATGTGTCCCTATTACTGCACCTGATACCCCAATACTGAGCTGCTGCTGCCGTATGTGTCCCTATTACTGCACCTGCTGTGTGGTTCTGTGTGACCTCTAAATTTTAAAGCACCCCTCTAGAATATAGTAATGCCGGGTGCAAGTGCCCTAGAAAACAGTGCCCACATTTTGTCCCCTAGACTGTAATAATGCCCTGTGTGCCCCTTTGACAGTCACAGTAACCCGAGTTCCCCTATAACAATAAGTGTCCACTTTACATTTAATAATGTCCCAAGTCTCCCCCTGTACATCTCCCCTATACACAGAATAATGCCCCTCACTGGATATATACTGACCCCTTAATGTCCCCAAACTATTTAATGGGTCCAACACTGTATGATGGCCCCTAGATAGCATCCATACAGCATAATACACCAGATAGTCCTCAATATAGTATAATGCACCCCCATAGGCAGCCTCTATATTATAATAAACCCCCATAGGCAGAGTCTATAATATAATGCATCACCATAGGCAGCCGCTATATTATAATGCACCCCCATAGGCAGCCTCTGTAGTATAATGCATCCCCATAGGGAGTCTCTGTAGTATGATGCACCCCAATATGGAGCCTCTGTAGTATAATGCAGCCCCCATATACAGCCTCTGTAGTATAATGCACCCCCCATATACAGCCTCTGTAGTATAATGCACCCCCATTAAATAATAAAAAAAAAACAATACTCACTTCCCGGCTCCTGTGCTGCTCACTGTTCTCCCTCTCAGCGTCTGACAGCGGGCGCCGGCAGGTGATGTCATCGCGCCCCCTGTCAGACGCTGAGAGGGGGATTATGGGAGAGAAGGAGCGCTCGCTCCTTCTCTCTCTATGCGGTCAGCTGTATCGGCTGGATGCCGATACAGCTGACCCTCCGATGACGGGTGGGGGGCCCACTGCTGACACCGGGCCCCCCCACCGCCTGTTCAGGCCCCATAGCTTCCGGGCGGCAGAGCAGGGAGAGCGATTCTCCCTGCTCTGCCGCAGAATGTAACTGTATCGGCGTGCTGTGTGACCTATCCTTTCAAATCAGGGCCCACCACGCAGGAGCTGGGGCCCACCGGAGGTTTCTCCGGTGTCCCGGTGGCTCAGTCCGACCCTGCTTGCCAGCCTGATAATACCAGGCCACAGCAGTCTGCTTATCTTTGCTGGTTAACAAAAATAGGGGATCCCGTCGAAAAAAATTGGCGTGGGGTCCCCCCTATTTTTGTTAACCAGCCAGATGAAGCAGACTGCTGAGGCCTGGTTTTTCAGGCTGTTAAGGAGCCAAGATCCATGGACCTTGCCAGCCTGATAATACCAGGCCACAGCAGTCTGCATATCTTTGCTGGTTAACAAAAATAGGGGATCCCGTCGAAAAAAATTGGCGTAGGGTCCCCCCTATTTTTGTTAACCAGCCAGATGAAGCAGACTGCTGAGGCCTGGTTTTTCAGGCTGGTAAGGATCCAATATCCATGGACCTTGCCAGCCTGATAATACCAGGCCACAGCAGTCTGTTTAGCTTGGCTGGTTAACAAAAATAGGGTCTCCCCTCGAAAAAAAAAACGGCGTAGGGGTCCCCCTATTTTTGTTAACCAGCCAAGTAAAATGCAGACTGCTGCGGCCTGGTATTAAAAGACTGTCAAGGCCCATGGATTTTGGCCCTCAACAGCCTGATAATACCAGGCTACAGCAGCCCCACATTTGGCGCATCAAAAGATGTGCCAATTGTGGCACTTTACCCGGCTCTTCCCACTTGCCCTGTAGCGGTGGCAAGCGGGGTAATAAGGGGTTAATGTCACCGTTGATTGCACGGTGACAATAAGCCCGGTTAATAATGGAGAGGCGTCAATAAGACACCGATCCATTATTAATCCCAAAGTTTTTAAATGTTTAAAAAAAAGACACAGCAAGAAAAAAGTATTTTTATGAAATAAAAGAGACAACACAGTTTTCATTTATTTTATTACTCTCTCATTCCTGCGACGCCATCGATCTCCTGTAAAAAAAGGAAAAAAACAAACCAACAGTATACCACCTGTCCGACGCAGTCCATAGTAATGAGTGTCCCACGACGATCCATCTCTGCTACATCGGAATGCCAGGCAGAGCCTGACATCCCGACACAGCACAGCTGATTACCTGCTTCCCCGGCGGTGACGTCATCGGACTGCTTTACGGCCGCGATTACCCAGCAGTCACTGCAGTTATCGCGAGAAACTGCATGTGACCGCCAGGGAGAAGATGGTGGCGGCCATCAAGCAGTCCAGGACGTGACCGCCGGAGATCTTCTGCCAGGTAAGTGCCGCTGACTCCTGATAGACCCGACCGACGGACACTGACAGTGACAGTGACATTCCGATTCCGGTATCCGATATGACGAAAATATCGGTACTCGGAATTGGAAGTCCGATACAGCTAATATCGGCCGATACCCGATATTTGCAGTATCGGAATGCTCAACCCTACTCACCACACATCTAGATAAGCTCCTTGGGGGTCTAGTTTCCAAAATGGTGTCACTTGCAGGGGTTTCTACTGTTTAGGCACATCAAGGGCTCTGCAAACACAACATGACGCCCGCAGAACATTCCATCAAAGTCTGCATTACAAAATGGCGCTCCTTCCCTTCCAAGCACTCCCATGCACCCAAACAGTGGTTTCACCCCATATATGGGGTATCAGCGTACTCAGGAAAAATTGCACAATAACTTTTGGGGTCCAATTTCTCCTGTTACCCTTGGGAAAATAAAAAAAATAGCGGGCTAAAGAATCATTTTTGAGGAAAAAAATGATTTTTTATTTCACGGCTCTACGTTTATAAATTTCTGTGAAGCACTTGGGGGTTCAAAGTGCTCACCACACATCTAGATAAGTTCCTTAAGGGTCTAGTTTCCAAAATGGTGTCACTTGTGGGGGTTTCCACTGTTTAGGCGTATCAGGGGCTCTCCAAACGCGACATGGCGTCCAATTTCAATTCCAGCCAATTTTGGTTTGAAAAAGTCAGACGGCGCTCCTTCCCTTCCAAGCCCTGCCGTGAGCTCAAACAGTGGTCCGCCCCACATATGGGATATCAGCGTACTCAGGACAAATTGGACAACAACTTTTGTGGTCTAATTTCTCCTGTTACCCTTGGGAAAATAAAAAATTGGGGACTAAACGATCAGGTTTGTGGAAAAAATATGACTTTTTATTTTCATGCCCGGAGTTATAAACTTCTGTGAAGCACTTGGGGGTTCAAAGTGCTCACCACACATCTATATAAATTCCTTAGGGGGTCTAGTTTCCAAAATGGTGTCACTTGTGGGGGTTTCCACTGTTTAGGCACATTAGTGCCTCTACAAACGCAACATGGCGTCCAGCCAATTCTGCGTTGAAAAAGTCAAACGGCGCTCCTTCCCTTCCAAGCTCTGCCATGCACCCAAACAGTGGTTTACCCCCACATATGGGGTATCAGCATTCTCAGGACAAATTGCACAAAAACTTTTGGGGTCTTGTTACCCTTGGGAAAATAAAAATTGGGGTGAACAGATCGTTTTTGTGGAAAAAATAAGATTTTTTATTTTCACGGTTCTATGTTATAAACTTCTGTGAAGCACTTGGAGTGCTCACCACACATCTAGATAAGTTCCTTAGGGGGTCTAGTTTCCAAAATGGGGTCACTTGTGATGGGTTTCCACTGTTTAGACACATCAGGGCCTCTACAAACGCGACATGGCGTCCAGCCAATTCTGCGTTGAAAAAGTCAAATGTCGCTCCTTCCCTTGCGCCCAAAAAGTGGTTTACCCCCACATATGGGGTATGGCTTATTCAGGAGAAATTGCACAACAAATTTTGTGGTTCATTTTTTCTTTTAACAGTTGTGAATATAAAAAAAAATTGGTTCCGAAGTAAAGTTTTTGGAAAAAAAGTTAAATGTTAATTTTTTCCTTCCACATTGCTTCAGTTCCTGTGAAGCACGTAAAGGGTTAATAAACTTCTTGAATGGGTTTTGAGCACCTTGATGGGTGCAGTTTTTAGAATGGTGTCACTTTTGGGTATTTTCTATCGTATAGACCCCTCAAAGTGACTTCAAATGTGATGTGGTCCTTAAAAAAAAATGGTGTTGTAAAAATGAGAAATCGCTGGTCAACTTTTAACCCTGATAACTTCATAAGAAAAAAAAATGTTGTTCCCAAAATTGTGCTGATGTAAAGTAGACATGTGGGAAATGTTATTTATTAAGAAATTTGTGTGACATATCTCTCTGATTTTAGGGCATACAAATTTAAAGTTTGAAAATTGTTAAATTTTCAAAATTTTTGCCATATTTCCGTTTTTTTCATAAATAAACACAAGTCATATCAAAGAAATTTTATCACTTTCCTGAAGTACAATATGTCACGAAAAAATAATCTCAGAATCAGCTGGATTCGTTAAAGCGTTCCAGAGTTATAACCTCATAAATTGACAGTGGTCAGAATTGTAAAAATTGGCCCGGTCATTAAGCTGCAAAATGGCTCTGTCACTAAGAGGTTAAAGATGATTGTAATATATATTTGTATATTAGGAGGCTTTTGCATTAATTTTGAGTATGTGTGTATATAAGTGAATGTTAGAGTTATTGTATTTGAATAGGGGAGTGGGGGTAGTTTAGATTGGGCGTGGGTTGTCTAGGGCAGTGGTCCCCAACCTTTTTTGCATCAGGGACCGGCTTCAAGAAAGACCATTCTTCCATGGCCCGGCAGGGCGGGAATGGAGGTGTGGCAGGGGTGGGGCTTTGGTCATAAGGGGGCGGGCTATGGACGGGGTTGTAGTTTAGTAGTAGTGCATACTCATCATTTAATTATAACATTTATAATGTGAATGTGACTCCCTTGTATACAAGGCCCCACCCTTGCATCTGCCCGCCCCCCCTGTTTATATGGCTCTCTCCCACCCTCCATCCTGTATACATGACTCCGCTCTCACCCTCCATCCTGTATACATGGCTCCGCTCCCACCCTCCCATCCTGTATACATGGCTCCGCTCCACCCTCCCATCCTGTATACATGGCTCCGCTCTCACCCTCCCATCCTGTATACATGGCTCCGCTCCCACCCTCCCATCCTGGATACATGGCTCCGCTCCACCTCCCATCCTGTATACATGGCTCCGCTCCCACCTCCCATCCTGTATACATGGCTCCGCTCCCAACCTCCCATCCTGTATACATGGCTCCGCTCCCAACCTCCCATCCTGTTACATGGCTCCGCTCCCACCTCCCATCCTGTATATATGGCTCGCTCCATCCTCCATCCTGTATAATGGCTCCGCTCCCCCTCCCATCCTGTATATATGGCTCTGCTCCCACCCTCCCATCCTGTATATATGGCTCCGCTCCCCCTCCCATCCTGTATATATGGCTCCGCTCCACCCTCCCATCCTGTATATATGGCTCCGCTCCACCCTCCCATCCTGTATATATGGCTCCGCTCCCCCGTCCTCCGTCCCGTATACATGGCTCCGCTCCACCCTCCCATCCTGTATATATGGCTCCGCTCTACCCTCCCATCCTGTATACATGGCTCCGCTCCCCCTCCCATCCTGTATATATGGCTCCGCTCCCACCCTCCCATCCTGTATATATGGCTCCGCTCCCATCCTCCCATCCTGTATATATGGCTCCGCTCCCATTCTCCCATCCTGTATATATGGCTCCGCTCCTATCCTCCCATCCTGTATATATGGCTCCGCTCCCCCTCCCATTCTGTATACATGGCTCCGCTCCCCCTCCCTTCCTGTATACATGGCTCCGCTCCCATCCTCCCATCCTGTATATATGGCTCCGCTCCCCCTCCCATTCTGTATACATGGCTCCGCTCCCATCCTGTATACATGGCTCCGCTCCCCCTCCCATCCTGTATATATGGCTCCGCTCCCATCCTCCCATCCTGTATACATGGCTCCTCTCCCCCGTCCTCCCCCCCTGTATACATGGCTCCGCTCCACCCTCCCATCCTGTATATATGGCTCCACTCCACCCTCCCATCCTGTATATATGGCTCCGCTCCCCCGTCCTCCCCCCCTGTATACATGGCTCCGCTCCCCCCTCCCATCCTGTATATATGGCTCCGCTCCACCCTCCCATCCTGTATATATGGCTCCGCTCCACCCTCCCATCCTGTATACATGGCTCCGCTCCCCCTCCCATCCTGTATATATGGCTCCGCTCCCACCCTCCCATCCTGTATATATGGCTCCGCTCCCATCCTCCCATCCTGTATATATGGCTCCGCTCCCATCCTCCCATCCTGTACAGTCATGGCCAAAAGTTTTGAGAATGACACAAATATTAATTTTTACAAAGTCTACTGCTTCGTTTTTCTAATGGCAATTTGCATATACTCCAGAATGTTATAAAGAGTGATCAGCTTAACAGAAATTACTTGCAAAGTCAATATTTGGCTAGAAAATGAACTTTATCCCCCAAAACACATTTCAACATCATTGCAGCCCTGCCTTAAAAGGACCAGCTAACCTCTTTTCAGTGATTGCTCCATTAACACAGGTGTGGGTGTTGATGAGGACATGGCTGAAGATCAATCTGTCATGATTAAGTAAGAATGACACCACTGGACACTTTAAAAGGAGGCTGGTGCTTGGCATCATTGTTTCTCTTCTGTTAACCATGGTTATCTCTAAAGAAACACGTGCAGTCATCATTGCAATGCACAAAAATGGCCTAACAGGGAAGAGTACTGCAGCTAGAAAGATTGCACCTCAGTCAGCAATCTATCGCATCATCAAGAACTTCAAGGAGAGAGGTTCCATTGTTGCCAAAAAGGCTCCAGGGCACCCAAGAAAGACCAGCAAGCGCCAGGACCGTCTCGTAAAAGTGTTTCAGCTGTGGGATCGGGTTACCAGCAGTGCAGAGCTTGCTCAGGAATGGCAGTGTGTGGCCCAGCTTCGCAAGGCACACATATCTCCTGGAAAATGCACAGGAAGGTAACTGTAAAAAGCTTGATATTCATTCACGCACACTTCTCAGCATTGCCACTAGAGGCATATTAGACTATTTAAGTAGTGTGACGTAGCAATAGTAGATTCCAGTCAGTCTGTTTCCTGCCTTAGGACAGTGCAGTCAAGCTCCGGGTGGCTCAGGAGTGAGTCATC
The DNA here is from genome assembly GCA_033576555.1 of Oophaga sylvatica. Classification (NCBI taxonomy): domain Eukaryota; kingdom Metazoa; phylum Chordata; class Amphibia; order Anura; family Dendrobatidae; genus Oophaga; species Oophaga sylvatica. The sequence goes on along the minus strand of JARQOD010000948.1, from coordinate 88,006 downwards.
CCAGTCAAGTTCCTGTCTTTAGACAGACGGAGGGAGAGGAGAGAAGTCTGCATCCTGACAGAGCTTGTGTAGCTCATCTGACAAGAAAGTGGAGGCTAGTACGGGTGAAGTGAATCATCCTAGCCTAGTCAGAGCTACCCCTTAACCTGCTACTCAGAACAAGCTGCCCGTGTTCCTAAGAAAGAAGGAGGAAAGGAATCAATGCAGTTATACCAACGAGTCAACAGAGAACAGGTCAGTGAGCAATGAAGGAAATCTGACCTTGGCACGCTTGCTACACGTGCTTATGTTAAGAGCGAGAGCAGGGCAAAGGGCGAGTGGAGAAGTAAGAGTGACAAAGGGACAAATCACCCTCACTCAGTTAACCGGACACCGGGGTCCGAAGCGTTGCTAGTGCTTCACGCCTAGTAATAAGATAACCGGAGGCTTTCTGGACTACAAGTCGCAGAAGGTAGCCCTAAGCGCTGATACGTAAACGGAGTCAGGGAGAACGGGGACTTTGAGTCAAGTGCACGACAAAAGTAAGGACTTAGTTCTCTCAACATCTGATAATCAGAGACATAGAAGGCTCCACCACAATATTGGCCGGGCGCAGTTACTATTGAAAGGGTTGCACTTGACTTTATGCAAGTTGTACTCACACACATAAAGAGGATAAAGGAGGCCTCTAACCTGCTCAACAGTTCTCCTGAATGTGCATTCTCCAACCTAACCAGCTTCCCGGGACATACCTGCAACATCTACAAGTAAAGGTATGGAAAGAGATTGCATTGTGTGTGACTGAATTCTTATCTGCACCCTGCATCACCACCATAGACTTTGAGGGACCAGTTCCACCTGTGGGGAACCTAACACCTAGCTGCCATAACATCCCCTCAGAGATCTACCCTGCAGCGCTGGTCAATCAGATCAGAAACCACAGGTGGCGTCACGAACTATTCAAATCTACATATCCCCTGTAAATATCCCCCATTGCATGACCGCCAGGGACACGGACCGAGCTCTGCTGCCAGTGACAACTCCCATAGACTTCCATGGGCTCGGCTCCGAGTACCCCATAGCCCTGGTACCACCTCAGTGTGGTGCACGTCATCTTTTGGCGTCACGAACAGGATGCAAAGCTTGCAAAATTGTGAGTCCTGTGTTGCCTATATTGACTGTTTTGTGCAGAAAAAGACTGTATTGCTGTTTGTCACTTTTGGCGCCATGTTCCGCCATTTTACCGCCATATTCACGCCCTGAGGCGCTGGTGAAGAAGGTGGGCGTGCATTGGTGGGCGTGTACCCCCCCCTGTGGCGCGAAAGCTATGGTCGCCCTCTCAAAATGCTACTATAATGTGAGATCCTACCCCACTGCAAGAGAGATCCGCCTTCTCTTCCTCCTCTATGTCATGGAGAAGGTGGATGCGGTAATGGAAGATATGGCCCGCCACCGCAAAGAAGTGGAGGAGATGGAGAAAAGCTGGCGTGCCCTGAAACAGCGGCTGCTGTGGGACGCAACACTCTCCCCTCCAGGAGCGCAACCATTACCTGTGGCACCAGTGCCAGCGGCTGATGAGAAACCGGAGGCCGCCTCCAAAAGTGCTGATCCCGACTCCACCGATGAAGCGGCGGGAGAGAAGGAGGCTGAGGAGGCCCTGCCCGTTCCGGAGTACCAGCCAAGCCTGGAGGCCGCAGCGGAATGCCAATCCCCGGTAGGGACACCGGAGGAGACCCAACTGTCAGCGATAGAAAACGACTGGGAGCAGCGACAGCAGCAGGTTAGTGCGTTCTCAACTGAGCCACTGCGCGCACCTGCGTCCTACTCGGAATCGCAAGCCCCAGCAGCGTCATCTTTGGCGTCAGCACCAAGCAATGCACCAATATCGCAACCTGCATCCTCCTCTGCACCCATGACCCACTCTGCATCGCAACCTGTGATTACTTCAGCATCGCCCCCTGCGTACACTTCTGCATCACAATCTGCGACCATTTCTGCATCACAACCTGAATTGTACACTGCGGCACCTTCTGCAACGCAACTAGCGTCGTACGTGAAAGAAGTACCCGGTGGGACCACAGTAAGAATGAAGACTGTAGCTACCCAAACCTACATCGCAGGACATGATATCCTGGTAATGGGTACCCAAGGGCATCTTGTACTTCTGTCCCCAGGGATGGAAAAAGTGAATGTCACTCCACCCAAGGATGAAACACAGTAGGACCCAGACAGGGGTTTACTGCAACTGAAAATGTATAAAGTTTGAAAAAGATGAAGATTTGCACTTTACTATTGATAAATGTTTACATAGTATGCTTGCTTATTAAAAGTAGAATACCCGGCTGGGTACAGAGTTTAAAAAAAAGAGTTAAAGTAAAAGTTGATTGAAATGTGATTTTACTTGAAAAATGTTTTATCATGCAAAGGACTGCGTGGCTGTGGACTTTGCCAGCCCAAAAACTTTCATTGTAAATAGTTCGCACTTCGTGCTCCATTTTGGTTTTACATAAAACCTAACTACCTCTGAAGAAAAACCCGTATGGTGTGGCCTAGAGTGAGGTCTGCAGCAATGAAGTCCTGCAGCCCACCCAGGACCCACGTGGGAGGTTTTTGGTGCGGGTCCTCCACAAGAATCTTGTCTTATACTGTGTATATTTATTGAAAAGTATTTTGATAATTTTCTACTGACTTATGTACAAATTGTAACGTTCAAGAGTCGTACCTCCCGCAAGGGATGAGTTATTATGTTGTTGTTATATGCAAAACAAACAAAAAAAAATGTTTTTCTTTTCTATTTCAGCCCTGGGAGTGCTGAGTTTAACTAGGGGGGGATGTGTGGCCCAGCTTCGCAAGGCACACATATCTCCTGGAAAATGCACAGGAAGGTAACTGTAAAAAGCTTGATATTCATTCACGCACACTTCTCAGCATTGCCACTAGAGGCATATTAGACTATTTAAGTAGTGTGACGTAGCAATAGTGAGATTCCAGTCAGTCTGTTTCCTGTCTTAGGACAGTGCAGTCAAGCTCCGGGTGGCTCAGGAGTGAGTCATCCCAGTCAAGTTCCTGTCTTTAGACAGACGGAGGGAGAGGAGAGAAGTCTGCATCCTGACAGAGCTTGTGTAGCTCATCTGACAAGAAAGTGGAGGCTAGTACGGGTGAAGTGAATCATCCTAGCCTAGTCAGAGCTACCCCTTAACCTGCTACTCAGAACAAGCTGCCCGTGTTCCTAAGAAAGAAGGAGGAAAGGAATCAAAGCAGTTATACCAACGAGTCAACAGAGAACAGGTCAGTGAGCACTGAAGGAAATCTGACCTTGGCACGCTTGCTACACGTGCTTATGTTGAGAGCGAGAGCAGGGCGAAGGGCGAGTGGAGAAGTAAGAGTGACAAAGGGACAAATCACCCTCACTCAGTTAACCGGACACCGGGGTCCGAAGCGTTGCTAGTGCTTCACGCCTAGTAATAAGATAACCGGAGGCTTTCTGGACTACAAGTCGCAGAAGGTAGCCCTAAGCGCTGATACGTAAACGGAGTCAGGGAGAACGGGGACTTTGAGTCAAGTGCACGACAAAAGTAAGGACTTAGTTCTCTCAACATCTGATAATCAGAGACATAGAAGGCTCCACCACAATATTGGCCGGGCGCAGTTACTATTGAAAGGGTTGCACTTGACTTTATGCAAGTTGTACTCACACACATAAAGAGGATAAAGGAGGCCTCTAACCTGCTCAACAGTTCTCCTGTATGTGCATTCTCCAACCTAACCAGCTTCCCGGGACATACCTGCAACATCTACAAGTAAAGGTATGGAAAGAGATTGCATTTTGTGTGACTGAATTCTTATCTGCACCCTGCATCACCACCATAGACTTTGAGGGACCAGTTCCACCTGTGGGGAACCTAACACCTAGCTGCCATAACATCCCCTCAGAGATCTACCCTGCAGCGCTGGTCAATCAGATCAGAAACCACAGGTGGCATCACGAACTATTCAAATCTACATATCCCCTGTAAATATCCCCCATTGCATGACCGCCAGGGACACGGACCGAGCTCTGCTGCCAGTGACAACTCCCATAGACTTCCATGGGCTCGGCTCCGAGTACCCCATAGCCCTGGTACCACCTCAGTGTGGTGCGCGTCAGCAGCAGGCAGGTGTGAGTGCATCTGCATGCACTGTGAGGCGGAGACTCTTTGAGCAAGGCCTGGTCTCAAGGAGGGCAGCAAAGAAGCCACTTCTCTCCAGAAAAAACATCATGGACAGACTGATATTCTGCAAAAGGTACAGGCAGTGGACTGCTGAGGACTGGGGTGAAGTTATTTTCTCTGATGAATCCCCTTTCGATTGTTTGGGACATCAGGAAAACGCCTCATTCGGAGAAGACAAGGTGAGCGCTACCACCAGTCTTGTCTCATGCCAACTGTTAAGCATCCTGAAACCATTCATGTGTGGGGTTGCTTCTCAGCCAAGGGAATCGGCTCTCTCACAGTCTTGCCTAAAAACACAGCCATGAATAAAGAATGGTACCAGAATGTCCTCCAAGAGCAACTTCTCCCAACCCTCCAAGAGCAGTTTGGCGATCAACAATGCCTTTTCCAGCATGATGGAGCACCTTGCCATAAAGCAAAGGTGATAACTAAATGGCTCAGGGAACAAAACATAGAGATTTTGGGTCCATGGCCTGGAAACTCCCCAGATCTTAATCCCATTGAGAACTTGTGGTCAATCATCAAGAGACGGGTGGACAAACAAAAACCTAAAAATTCTGACAAAATGAAAGCATTGATTGTGTCAAGAATGGACTGCTATCAGTCAGGATTTGGTCCAGAAGTTGATTGAGAGCATGCCAGGGAGAATTGCAGAGGTCCTGAAGAAGAAGGGTCAACACTGCAAATATTGACTTGCTGCATTAACTCATTCTAACTGTCAATATAAGCTTTTGTTACTCATATGTTTGCAATTATTATATTTCTGTCTGTGATAAAAACATCTGTCAAACACACATAAAAACCAGAGGGCAGCAGATCATGTGAAAATATAATATTTGTGTCATTCTCAAAACTTTTGGCCATGACTGTATATATGGCTCCGCTCCCATCCTCCCATCCTGTATATATGGCTCCGCTCCCCCTCCCATCCTGTATACATGGCTCCGCTCCCCCTCCCATCCTGTATATATGGCTCCGCTCCCATCCTCCCATCCTGTATACATGGCTCCGCTCCCCCATCCTCCCCCCCTGTATACATGGCTCCGCTCCACCCTCCCATCCTGTATATATGGCTCCACTCTACCCTCCCATCCTGTATATATGGCTCCGCTCCCCCGTCCTCCTCCCCTGTATACATGGCTCCGCTCCCCCCTCCCATCCTGTATATATGGCTCCGCTCAACCCTCCCATCCTGTATATATGGCTCCGCTCCCCCGTCCTCCCCCCCTGTATACATGGCTCCGCTCCACCCTCCCATCATACTTACCCTCCTCGCTCCGTCGCTGAACTTCCCTGCGTCCCTGTCGGCCGCTTCCTCCTGTGCGCAGCGGTGACGTAATACCGCTCATTAAGGGCATGAATATGGACGCCACACCCATATTCATTACCTTAATGAGCGGTAACGTCACCGCTGCGCACAGGAGGAAGCTGCCGCTGCCGACAGGGATGCAGCGACGGAAGGTAAGTATCGATGTCTTCTTGAAGCCGGCGGCTGCAGCTGTCACTACAGTGCTGCAGCCGCCGGCTCCAAGTGTGTACAGCGTTCTGTGCCGTGGCTCCGCGGCCCGGCAACAGAACTGCTACGGCCCGGTAATGGGCCGCGGACCGGCGGTTGGGGACCCCTGGTCTAGGGTGTTGGGCATTGGGTGAGAACTGATGATGGACCCAAATGGACCCAAAGAAAGGAAGAAGACTTCACATGACCTAAAGAGGTGCTTGAGTTTTATGGCCATGAACTAATGAACCTTGGGGGGTGGTGGTGTTTGATAGGCCATGAACTTATGGACCTGAGGTGTGGCGGGGGAAAAAAAAAAAAAAAAGCAGTGTGTTTGATTTAGTTAACGTTAGAGTTAAGGGGTTTATGTGGCCGGATTGGCTTCACATCTTGTGTTTAAGGCAGTGGGCCAGGTGGTTGCTTTCTCTTTTCCTGTATATATTGTAAATAAGGAGCGTGAATGAGGTGTGAGTATGTGCATGAATGTGTATGTATGGTGTTTCTTTTTGGGTTTTCTTTTCTTTCTTTTCTTAAGGTTTACCTGCTGGGGGTCCTGGAAGAGCTGCAAAGTTCCAAAATGGATCCCGGGAGAAAATCTGAGAGATTCCGGAAATGGACGGACTGTCTAGCCAAGAAGTTGGCCTCAAATGGGGTTTGGATTTTCGTTATAATGAGTCATGTCTTGGATATAGTTTGGATTTTCTTTGATTTCTATTCCTTTGTGTATTGTAATGTATATGTTTTTGATAATTTTATAATAAAATAGAGTACCAGCTCCACCCAGGAAGTGGAGAGGCGTGGTTGCTGGTGGTGAAAGCGAGGAGTAGGCTGCTTGGAGCTGAGTGCCTGCGAAGGAGGACTTTTTTCTATCTGGACTGCTATCTGCTCCTTCCCAGGCAGAGAGACCTTCCCTGGGACTGAGCGTTGGGGCTGAGCCCCTGGCTCCCACCTCCCGGCAAGCTAGCTGGGGGTGGGGGGGCCTCACACACCATCCTGAGGCCCACACTACAGTGAGCCAGTCCCAGGGATGGGGAAAAAAAGAACCCAGGGGGGCCGCAAGGCTCCGGGATCTGGGACCCCTGAAGCCGGGACCGTGGCAGCTCCTTCTCCCTGGGGGAGGCTGCTAGCAGAGGTGCGGCAGGAGCCCCCCCTAATATCTGGGGCTCCAAGGCTGCGGGAGAGCCGGCTACCATCTACGCCTCCCGCATCCATGCCCACCTCTGTGAATATGAGGAGGCAGCTAAGCAGCTGAGGAGACTCCGGGAGGAGTTGAGGGGAGCCCGAATAATGGCTAAGAACCGGCTCCCTGCCTCAAAGAGAGCGGAGGTATCTGCCACGGTCGAAAGACTGAAGGTGGCGATAAAAGTGCTGGAGGAGAGGAGGAAGACCATCCTGGAGGGGAGCGGCCCCTTTGGGGAGAAGCTCCAGAATGACGACCGGTTTAGAGCCCTGACCGGTGGGTCTCCTGGGGGATCAGGAGGCCCCAGCCAGGTGGAGGACAAGGAGGAGGAAGATGGCGGACCATCTGAGCCAGCTCCACCTGAGGACCTGGTGGGTAAGAGCGCCCAGGACCTGGTGGGTAAGAGCGCCCAGGACCTGGTGGGTAAGAGCGCCCAGGTATCGCGCAGCGGGATAGCCCCCGAACAAGTGGCTCTCCCACCGGACTCCAGTGACATGGAGGAAAGTGGGAGTGAGGGGGAGGATGGAGGGAGCGGGAGTAATAACAAGGGGAGCTGCCTCATCCTACAACAAGTGAGGCAGATTGAGTCTCCAGCACGGTTTGGCACACTGTTGTTTGGGGACGAGGTCTGCCTCGAGGATGAGGCAACCGGGAAGAGTAGGAGGAGGCGTAAGGCAAAGCAAGCGGTGGAGGAGAAGCTTGTTTTTGTCCCTCTTTCCGGGGCCCCCCAGTCCCGTTGTGCTGAACCTGCTGCCCACCCCGGCTCGGGCCCTGTGGTGGGTCCGCAGCAAGGGAGCGGGGAGAATAAGGTCTGCCTGGATCTTACTGTCACATCTGGTGGTGGCAGTTCAGATTCAGGCAGCGATATGGAGGTCGGTGCCGGTATTGGTGTTAATGTTGGTGGTGGTGCTTGGGCTCAGTCCCCTGTGGCAGGGGGGGCTGGCCCAGCACCAAGTACAAGTAGAGCCGGGGCCGCACCTCCGGCGGTGAGAGCTGCTTCTGGGCCCCTCACGCATGGGTCCGTTAAGTCTGGATCGGAAGGGCACGGATGCTGCTGTAAAGCAGCAACTTAAAACCTGCAGGGTGTTGGTCGCTCCCTGGAGGCAGCTGTGGTGAAGCTGGGACACTCGGCACGTAGACCCCAAAAGGGGTCCGTACGGGGTGCCCCGCCGCCACTGGATGCCGAAGGGGAGTGGCCAGTCTTGCCTACAGTAGGTGGTGGGTGCAGAGAGGCGGTGAAGGCCTGAGAGGGGGGCGTGGCCTCCCTGAATGTTGCCCTGCCTGCAAAGGCAGATGCATGCAGGGGGGCGTGCCCTCCTCGGCCGCAGGCCTGCCCGCCATGCTCGCGTCATCCGGGTTGGCGTGGCCTCGTAAGGGGCTGCCGCCCAACGTGGAGTGACTGCGGTCGGTGAGGGGGCATGGCCTCAGCGGGCCCAGTGCCCTCTGTCCCACCCACCCATACCATCAGATCTGCGCCTCCGAAAGCCGGCAGGGAGTTGTCGGGGTCCCCAGCCCACTTACTGTCATCTGGTGGTGCGGGGGCTCCGGCACTCCAGGTGAAGCTGGCAGGGGAAGTGTGTGGAGGGCAGGGTGGGTGGCAAAGTCCGTCCCTGCCCTAGGAAGCACAAGAAAAGTGAAAAAAAATTGGTGCCAGAGAGCTCAGGAGCTGCTGCTGTTCCCAAGCCCAGGCAGAGTGTACTGAGTGCATTCTGCTCTGGGGCTATTAAAGGGGCGGCAGCGCTCCTGGGCAGAGGTGCAGCCAAAACAGGCACCAATCACAGGGAAGCCTCAGGAGTCCAGCCTGGGCCGACAGCAGGAGGAGGACAAAATAACAATGTAAATAGAAATGTTAATAAAAATGGGGTAAATAAAAATAAAGCTAATGAAAATAAAGTTAGTGTGTTTGACAGTGAGGATGATAGCGATGGTGTGGTGGACATTTTTGAAGAGCTTTTTGCGGGTGTGGAGCATGAGGGGGTGAATGAAGGAGAGAGTGGGAGTGACATGAGTGATATGGATGAGGGAGTAAATGTGGGGGTGAATGAGGGTGTGAATGTGGGAGCGAGTGTGAGGGGGGGACTGACCCATCTGCCCCCCCAGCTGTGGCACCCAGGCGTTCATTTGCGGGGGTCACGGTTGGGGGTCGGGGGCGTTCTCAGGGGGTCTCCTCACCTCTGCACTCCGGGGATGGCGTTTTGCACTGCCGTTTTCTGGAGGCCCTCAAAAGGGGAGAAAGATCAATAGTAGTAGAGGGGAGGACGGTGGACCTGTCTTTCTGGATAGAGAGGCATGGTTTGGCCGCCTTCCAAGAGAAAAGAGAGGGAGGGACTGTCTGGTCTCTCCCGACAGCCGGGCAAGGGCCGGTGAGGAGGAATGTGGTCCGTCTTCGGTGGGGGGGCAGTGAAGCTTGCCCACCCAGGAGCAGGGTGGTGGAGCTCCTCCTGAAGATGGGCTTCAGGGCGAATGACATCTTCGCCCTGATCCATCCCTCAGCGGCTCGGTTCTTTGACATCAGCTTCGTTCGGCCAGAGGGGCTTGAGCTCTTCTGGTCAAATTATGAGCTGGTGAAGGGGGAGCCCGGATGGCGAGGCTTCGCCATACAGGCGGTGTCTCACCAAAATTCCGTCAAGAGAGTGACCGTGGTGACATGTAACGAGTCACTCTTAGGCGTGGACATAATGACGTGGCTTTCCCGTTATGGGGAAGTCACAGAGGTCCCAAAAAAGAACAGGGACAAATTTGATATTTGGTCGGGGGGCTGGACCTTCATGGTTAAATTGAAGGTCTCAGGCGATACGGTCACCCACATCCCTTCGCGGCGTTCCTGGGAAGGGACAGGATCCTGGTCTTCTACCAGGGGCAACCGAAGGTCTGTCACAAGTGCGGCGATCCCCTACACTTCAGCGCAGGCTTCAAGGTGCAGAAATGTGCCTTGTGTGGCGGTGTGGGTCATCTCGCCGCCGCGTGTAAGGACATTAGGTGCCACCTGTGTGGTGACCTTGGTCACCCGTATAGACGCTGCCCTCGCTCCTTCTCCAATGCCGCTGCGGGCCCGGTGGGGGAAGACCGTGGGGGGAAACCTCCGGCGGGACTTCCTCCGTCATGGCGGGCGGTGTTGGCGGGGAGGGGGCTGAGGGGCCGGTGAGGAAAGGCAAGGTCACTAGAGGCCCCTCTTATCAACGGAGGCAGGCGGCTCGCCATGGGGGTAAGGAGCAGGTGGAGCCTCAGGTAACCGGGATGATGCCTGCTCCTCCCTCTAGGTCGATGGCTAAAGCCTCTGAGACCCTGGGGGAGGAAGTGGTGAACGAGGAGATCAGGAGGATGGAGAGGGAGGATAAAGCGGCTGACTCAGACAGCTCCTCTCAATATGAAAGTGTTGATGAGGAAGTCATAGAGCAGCCTACAACATCAACGGGTGGAAAAAAGCATACCAACAGGAGGGGGAGGAGGAGGCTGAACAAGTCTTCCAAATCCCCCCACCCCTGACCGTAAATGTACTAACGGAAGGGCCCACCATCCCCCCTCTGATCACACACTCCAACCGGTTCCAAGCTCTCGGAGACTCTGCTAAAGATTTGCAGGACGAGGGCGAGGGGCCGGGGGCGGCATCGGGGGGTCCTTCAGGGTCGGCAGAGTCCAACCCTTAGGGGACGTTGTTTCTCCTGGGGAGGGGTACAGACCCGGAGTCCAGAGGTGAGCACAACAGGAGAGGAGAAATGGACACCTCAACTACCTTGAAGAGGAAGGGTTCTGACTTCTCCCCAGAGGGTGGTGGGAGCGGGGTGGGTAAGAAGAAGGCCGTCGAACTTGATCACTCATGATGGCTGAACTCGCCCCATTGACGCTGGCGTCCATTAATGTCGCCAGCATTAAGTCAGATGCGGCTAGATTTGCGGCCTTTGATTTTCTCACCCGAATTGAGGCTGAAATTTTATTTTTGCAGGAGACCAGACTAACTGACATGGGGCCATACACAAAGCACAGAGAGAGTGGAGGTGCGGGCCCTCATACTGGTCTCTTGCGGCCGAGCCGTATAGCAGGGTGGCGGTCCTTTTTAAGACTGCAGATGTGGAATGCAGACGAGTGATCGAGTTAGAAATGGGGAGGTGCCTGGTCCTTGACGTCTTCATGAGGGGACAAGAGCTTCGGCTCATAAACATCTACGGTCCCCAGTCTAAGTGGGACCGAAAATGTCTCTTCCTGAGGATTAAGTCCTTTCTTTTTACGAGCCGACAGGTGGTCTTCGGTGGGGACTTCAACACCATTACGAGGTCCCGTGATCGGGGGGGTCCTGGAGATCGCCTGGCTTATGACAGCGTAGCACTTAATAGTATAGCTAGTGAAGCTCGCCTGGTGGATGTCCACATCCGGCACACCCCAGGTCACGGGGGTTTCACCTATTATAGGGGTAGCTGTAGATCTAGAATAGACAGGGTTTTTTTTAAAGGAGGATGCCATCTTTCCTGCTGTGTCCGCCGTTGAGGTGGAGTTCTCCGATCACTGTCTAATTTTCTTTTCTCTGAATGTTGCAGAGACTCCCCGGATGGGAAGAGGGCTGTGGAAGATGAATTCGTCCCTGCTGGAAGAAGCGGAGGTGAGACAATCCTTCGAGGATTTTCTTCAGAACCAGGTACCACTTTTGGATCTCTGTAGTAGTAAGTCAGAGTGGTGGGAGATCTTCAAAAAGCGGGTGGTGGGAGATCTTCAAAAAGTGGGTGGCGGGGTTCTTCCGCAAGCTCTCAAGCCTCAGGAGTCTGAACAGGCACCGCTTGTATCAGGCCCTGAGGAGGAAACTCGAGCAGCTCATCTCGACTGGAGGTGACCGTGAGGAAATCTCCAGAGTGAAATCTTTGCTCAAGAAGTGTCAGTACGATAGGCACACATCTTTGGTTTTTGAAAGGGACTTCGGGAGGTACCGCTCGCCCGACCCTTACAGAAACTGTAAGATGTCAGTGAATTGTAAGATGGTAACAGGACTGATCGACAGTACGGGGTCCCTGAACAGGTCCAAATCAGGGATCCTGGAGGTGGTCAGGTCCTTTTACTCACACCTCTTGGTAAGAGGGATCTGGATCGGGATGGGATGTCGGCTTTCCTGGCTGAAACCATCCCTGTGCCAGGGGATGATCCCTCTCTCAGTGTTTTGGCAGAAGCAATCAGGGAAGAGGAAGTGAGACTGGCCATTGATGGGCTTCGGCCCAAGAAATCGCCAGGTCTGGATGGCTTAACATCCGAGTTCTACAAGACCTTTAGGGACTCCTTGGTCCCCCTCTTGACTGGGGTGTTTAATGAGTGTCTTTCCTCGGGCGCTCTTCCCCGTTCAATGAGGAGGTCAGCCCTGATTATTCTGTCAAAGGGTAAAGACTCGTCCCGTATTGAGAATTGGCGTCCCTTAGCGCTTCTTGATACGGACCGGAAGGTTCTGCCGAAGGTGCTGTTTAATCGGCTGGTCAAGTTTGCACCCTGGCTCCTTTTGGAGGCCCAGCACTGCACTGTTCCAGGCCGCAGCACTTTTAGTGCTGTGCTCGGTGTCCGAGAGGCAGTGGAACAGGGTAGGGCAGGTCACTGGAAGGGGTACCTACTGTCATTAGATCAAGCAAAAGCCTTTGACCGGGTTAACCATGAGTACCTCTGGTCTGTCCTTTTGAGGTGCCGTCTGCCTGGGAGGTTTGTAAAATGGTTAGAGATCCTGTACCAAGGGGCTGAGACTTTCCCGCTGGTGAACGGTTGGTCAGGTCGCCCTTTTGAGGTGGGTTCTGGGGTCCATCAGGGCTGTCCTCTGAGCCCACTTTTATACGCGTTCGCGATTGATCCCTTCCGGAGGAGGGTAGATCGTGGATTGTTGGTGGGAGTCGGGATGGACCAGGCGGGCTCTGGGCCCCCTCTGAGGGTGGTGGCGTACGCTGACGATGTTTCCCTGTTCTTATCCTCGAGAGGGGAGGCGGATTGGGTCATGTCCCAGGTCGTGCGTTACTCGGAGGCATCCGGGTCCATGATCAACCGGGAAAAGTGTGAGAGTCTCTGGCTGGAAGGGGGAGATCCTAGTTTTGATCTCCCGGGCACCCTTCCAGAACCCCAGGCCTCAGCCAAAATTCTAGGCATTGAATGACTACCCCCAGCAAAATTGGGAGGGCAGTCTCAAGATTGCCGCCCAAAAGGTGGACCAGTGGAAGGGTTGGTCTTTAACCCTGAGGGAAAGGGTTAGTGTTATGTTTAGATAGCTGAGGAGAAAAAGCAAAAACGGCAATACTCCAGAGAGGCTGGAACCTATTGGATTGCAGTAACCTGAACTAACCACACAACTAGAGGTAGCCGTGGAGCGTTCCTACGTTGATCCTAGACGCCTCGTCACAGCCTGAGAGATAACTACACCTAAAGGCAGAAAGATGAAAGCTATCTGCCCCGGAGCAGATCCCCAAAGAAAATAGGAAGCCCCCAAACATGTAATGGCGGCTAGACAAGAAGAAGCACGGACACAGACAGAAAATAGAATGAGCAAACGCTGGGGCCCAATCTGTCTAGACAGAAAAGTACAGCTAAGAATTCTGACTGCAATCCAACAAAAAAAAAAACTAAAAAATACCAACTCTTCTGATTGCAAAAACACCTGAGATCACACGATCTCCACCACCTAAATCAGATCTCTGGTGTAACAAAACTAAGCCGCAGCCACTGAAAAACCAGGAAAAAGCAAATGAACAAATAACAGTGGCTACAGATAAACTGAGAGGAGCACAGGCTCCAGGAGGGGACCCGGCTGACCTCCACAAAAGTGCAGAAAATTATGCAAAAAGCAAGCACGAAAAGAAAAGCAGAAAATATCTTATCTGAAAGCAGCAGATGCATGCAAGACTCCAGCAAACTTCCAAAATGAACCAGGAACCACAATTGAGACAACAACAATTGATCACCGGTGACCATCATGGGAGGGAACCTCCCTTATATCAGACCAGTCAGTGATTCCAGATTGCCATTCCTCGCTGTAAGGTTCAGTACTGTCTGTAACCACCAGAGGGAGCCTCTGCTCAGAAACCATCTCTAGCACATTCATAATAGGTTAGCTTGGATAAAGGCTTTCTGCTTCCCTTGTTAATTTACCTGGGCAGTGTGTACATCCTGCCAGAACCTCTCTGGACACGGGTTTACAGCCTGTTCTTCCAGCTGTTATGAGGGAATAGGCTCAACCTAATCAAGAGGGAGGTCACGTACCGTACAAGGAGACTAGGTGGGTTGGGTTTGGTCAACCCAGTAGTGTTCTTAGTGAACACCTTTCTTAAAGCCAATATTTCCAACCTCTGGCTAGAGAGGGCTCCTCCGCGGGTATTCTCCTGCAGGTGTTGGTTTCGGCCTTTCTTCCAGGAATGGGAGACAGGAGGGCAAGTGAAGGACCTCCGTACACCTCACGGATATCTCCCGGCTTATGCTACCCCGGTTCTGAAGGTAATCCGCCGGTGGGGTCTGGGAATGCGGGAAATCAGGACCATGTCAAGGCAATGCCTTGACAGAAGGGTTCTGTTGACCCATTTCCAGAAGCCCCTGGTCCTCAGGGATTGCCCAGACTGGGATCTGGAGGTGGGGCTCGGGCTTTTAAATTCAATGCGGATCCCCACAACGTTTTGGGACTTGGCCTGGCGCTGCTTTCACGGTAGACTGTATGTAAGGGACAACCTGAAGTACAGTTGTATCGACCCGCCACCACAATTGTGGGTTACCAGGGCAATGGGGTACTCAGAGCCGAGCCCGTAGAAGTCTATGGGGATTTTGTCACAGGTAGCTGTGGCTCGGTCTGTGGCCCTGGCGGTCTGGCGTATGTTGGGGATATATTTACAGGGGATAGGTTTATATACAGTTCGTGACGCCACCTGTAGTATTCTGGTAATTTGTACCAGCGCTGCTGTAGATCTCTGAGGGGATGGTGATGCAGCTAGATGTCGGGTCCCCTACAGGTGGGACTCTTCCCTCAGGTCGGTAGTTAGGTAGGGATTGTGCAGGCATGCAATAATAACTCAGTCTCACACCGTCAGCGTCTTTCCATACCCTTACCTGCAAGATGGCAAGGCAGGTCCCAGGGAGGCTGATGGGGTTGATGGAGGATGAGCTTTGAGGCAACAGCTAAGCAACTTAGGGGCCTCCTTTACTGTCCAATGAAGATGAGTACGACCAGCCTGAAGCGTAGTCCCCTCTATGATTCCAGCTTATCCAAAGCTGTGCTTCCCAGTCAGTTTAGTGTTAGGAGCCTTTCTATGAGGGAGCTGAATTCTTATTTTGTCCTGCAGAGACTCAAAGTCTTCACTTCCCCTGACCCCAGTTACGTACTGACTATAAGGGCTTGTTTGCCGCGACCTAGGGTCCGGTAAATCTCTGGTTTTCTCTTCACTATGCTTGTAACAATAGTGATCCTTCGGTCCCCAGTGACCGGTAGCAATGTGCAGGACTCTTCCAAGCCAAACGCACTTTTCCAATAATCTTCCTTCCACTTTGCCCTTCGATTTGCTCGACTCTTAATAGATAGTTCAGTCTTTCTTCCAGTGGGGCACAGCTCTGACTAGACTAAGGTGAATTAAACCACCTGTACCAGCCTCCACGTTCTGAACTGATGACAGGCTCAAACTGGGCACGTCTACTCTGTCCAAGGACAGGAAACTGACTGACTAAATCACTCCCTTCCACACCCCTGCTGGGTGTGTCAGAAGTGTACGTGATGTCATGAAGAGACCTTAACTGTTACCTCTCCACTCATCCTCCTGGTATTGTGTACCAGGGCTACACATTCCCCCATGGTAAACGACAGCACTCCCGGGCTGTAAAATACAAAAGAACATTTTGTTTATGCAATAAACATTAAACAATAAACAGTAATGCGTCCCATCCGGGAGGTGAGGATATCTTGAACGTTGCAAACAATAACATTTTATATAGAAATACAAAAGTATTAAATAGCATTCAATAAATATACGGTATACTTGTGAAGGACCCGCACCAAACCTTCAACGTAGGTCCTGGGTGGGCTGCAGGACATCCAATTGCAGACCTCACTCAGTGCCACACCACACGGGTTTTGGTTCAGAGGTAAGTCAAGGTTTCATGTGAAACCATTAAAAAGGCACTTTAGTGCAACTATTTACAGGATACAGTTTTTGGGCTGGCTCAGTCCTCAGCCTCTGAGTCCATTGTTAAACAAAGACATAATAGGAAAACACATTTATATATATATAGACTTTTACAATGTTCACATAAATTCGTTATAACTACTGCTGATATCTAATGGGTAATTTCCCTTTTGTGATTCTCTCTGATCTACGTGGTGTAGTTTCAGGTATATCAAGTTGCGATCTGTCTGCACTGCGTAACGGCAAACTATAGAACTGCCTTAATCTTTCTATGGATCTGGCAAGCGTACTGATGGCTGGGCGGTGTGAGTCAGCTTCACCAGGGGATCCCGTAGTATGGGGCGCTGCTTCCGATGATCCATCTTGAGATTCCACAGGTTGAGGTGTTGCTGGGATGGGTAACTCCTGAGCGGGCTCAACTGGCACCACAGGCACAACTGGAGGTAAAACTTCCTCTTGTGGCTGATAAAACTGCAACACTGGAATTATCACAGCATCTCCCAGTCGGGCCAATCCGCGGGAAAATCTCCCAGATCTGTGTGTAGGACCTCTTCCTTTCTTTCTCCTTGATTGAGGACAGGGTTCTTTTCACAACTCTTTAAGTGTTCTGGACACAACTTCAAATGATCTCTGGACACAGTGATTGTTGTTCTTCCTCCGTCTTTACTGACGACACAAACTTTTCTGTTGTCATATTTAGAATCTTGTATGACGTAGGGTTCTTGCTCCCACTGATTATCCAATTTGTGCATCTTCCTTTTTCTTTTTAATACTACCTCTCCAGGCATCAAAGGCTTGGCAGGAGCATTTCGGTTGTAAACATCTTCCTGTTTCTCCCGTGCCTTATTGAGACTTTCCTCTACACAGATTTGTACTCTTCTGTATTGCTCTTGCCGATTGACGTCCCAGTTTTCCACGGCATCGTCTGCCTCCGGTTCTACCACTCCAAGTTCTAAATCCATTGGTAGTTTTCCGGGCCTTGCTCTCATAAGATAGGCTGGAGTGCAGTTAGTTGAGCTTACAGGTATATGATTATACAAATCAACCAAATCAGGTAGTAGGTCCGGCCATCGATTCCTGTCTTCCAACGGTATGGATCTCAACAAGTCCAGGACAATATGGTTCATCTTTTCACAAAGACCGTTGGTTTGAGGGTGATATGGTGTTGTTCTTATTTTCTTGCACCCGTACATATGACAGAATTCCTTGAATAAATCAGCTTCAAAAGCAGGTCCCTGATCGGTTAAGACTTGCTCCGGATACCCATGCGGTCTGCAGAAACTTGCTTGAAAGGTCTTCGCGGCCGTCACTGCGGTCTGGTCTTTCACTGGAACAACCACCAGAAATCTGGAGTAATGGTCCACCATGGTCAAGGCGTATGAGTATCCAGATCTACTTGGCGACAATTTGACATGGTCCAGGGCCACAATCTCCAGGGGACGAGTCGTCCGGATAGGTTGCAGGGGTGCCTTTTGACTACCGTAGTCCTTTCTTCTGAGACCACAGGGTCCACAGTTTCGACACCACCTCTCGATGGAGCTGCGCATCCCTACCCAGTAGAACCGGCATCTCAACAGGGTCTCCAGCTTTCTCCAGCCAAAGTGTCCTGCTTGATCGTGGTACGCTTCCAACACCATTGGGACGTCTGCCTTGGGGACCACTATTTGCCAGACCATTTCATGGGTTCTGGGGTTGACGTATCTCCTGCACAACTTCTCACGGTATAGGAACAACCTGCTTTTCTCGTTCCACAGGAGCTTTGCTGACATAGGTGCATCCTTTTCCAAGGAGGAACCTTCCTGTTTTAACAACTCCTTGATACGGCTGACCACTGGATCACTGTCCTGAGTCTCTTTCCAACTATGATGGGGTAAAGGATTTAATGTTGCACCATTCTGCTTTCTGTGGACTCGATGCTCGTGGACTACCCCATTTCGATGGAACGCAGGTAGCTCAATTTCTTCCAGGTCGTCCGATTCTTCTTCCGTATCAGAGTCATGCGGCATTCGGGACAACGCATCAGCATTAGCATTCTTTCGACCTGCCCGGTACTTGATAGTAAACTGGTAATTGGACAACCGGGCCATCCATCGCTGCTCCATGGCACCCAGCTTGGCGGTTTCCAGGTGCGTTAACGGGTTGTTGTCTGTGTACGCCGTGAACTTATTGGAGGCCAGATAGTGCTTAAATCTTTCAGTAATGGCCCAGACCAGCGCCAGAAACTCCAGCTTGAAGCTGCTATAATTTTCCGGATTCCTCTCCGTTGGCCTGAGTTTTCTGCTAGCATAAGCGATGACTTTTTCTTGGCCATTCTGCTTCTGACTGAGAACTGCTCCCAGCCCTTCATTACTGGCGTCGGTGTACAACAGGAACGGTTGGCTGTAATCAGGATAGGTTAAGATCTCATCACCTGTCAGGATCTCTTTCATCTTTTGGAATGCTTCAGCCTGTTCTTTACCCCAATTAAAGGGAGGGTTTCTGCTCTTTAAGGATTGTCCTACCAGGAGGTCCTGTAAAGGAGCTGCCTTCTTCGTGTAATCTTTCACGAATCTCCTGTAGTAACCCGTTAGTCCCAGGAACTGTCGCACTTCCTTAAGGTTCTTCGGCTCCGGCCACTTCTGGATGGCAGTGACTTTCTCTGGGTCTGGCGCTACTCCTTCCGAACTGACGATGTGCCCCAAGTATTGTACCTTCTGTTTGAGTAGATGGCATTTTGAGGGTTTTAATTTCATCCCGTACCTGGACAGGGACTCGAATACTTCTGCCAGGTGCTTCAGATGGTCCTCATATGTCTTGGAATACACGATAACGTCGTCTAGGTATAGCAGCACGGTTTCAAAATTGAGATGTCCCAGACAGTTTTCCATCACTCTCTGAAATGTTCCTGGGGCACTACTGAGCCCAAACGGCATTCTGTCGAACTCACAGAGCCCCATTGGGGTGGTGAAAGCCGTTTTCTCACGATCCTCCTCAGCCACAGCCACTTGCCAGTAACCACTAGTCAGATCAAGGGTAGAAAAGTAGTTAGCCGTTTTCAGAGCAGCTAATGATTCCTCTATACGTGGTAGCGGGTATGCATCCTTGTGTGTTATGCGGTTCACCTGCCTGTAATCCACACACATTCTCATACTACCATCTTTCTTTTTAACCAGAACTAGAGGGGCTGCCCAGGGGCTACAACTATCCCTTATCACCCCGGCTTTCTTCATATCATTCAACATTTCTTTAGCTTTCTGATAATGAGCTGGAGGTATGGGCCTATACCGCTCTTTGATGGGAGGATGACTGCCAGTAGGGATATGATGTTGTACTCCCTTAATTGTCCCAAAATCAAGTGGATTTTTGCTAAACACTTGGGCGTACTCTTGCACCACCCGTAATACCCCTTGCTTCTGGTGAGCGGGAGTGGTGTCCGTCCCAACATGGAGTTGCTGACACCATTCCGCCACCTGAGTTGCTGGGTCATTGTCCTCCGCTATTTGACAGGAGTCTAAGGACTCAGCCGGGAGAATAGAATTATTATCAACAGCATGAAGTTTAGCAATGGTTGCATAACGGGGTAAATTTACCTCATCATCTCCCCAATTGAGAAGCCGTACCGGTACTCTTCCATTCACCACTTCTACTACTCCCCTAGCAGTCATAAGTGTAGGTCTATGTTCTGAATGGTGGGGTTCTACTACAGCTTGGTAATTCTGTCCTCTCAGACCTATGGCCGCCCTGCACCAAATGATCATTTCACTCATTGGGGGTATCACAATAGGATCTGAGTCAGTGACCCGTACATTACCAATTTCGCCGTCGGTAAGCTTCGCTTGCTGCTGACACACCAGGGCCCGGATCTCTCTTTGGATTACTCCTCTCTGCCTTGGTCGGGCAATCTCAGCGAGCTGTTGGAGCAAGAACACAACTTCTCCCAAACAATTACCGATAATGTTAGTACCCAAAATGATATTTAAACCGTTCTCCTCATTTACAGTCTTTACTACCAGAAGCCCTTGGTCTTTCAACTCCTCTCTGCCCACCTTTACATCTACACATTTTGTTCCGAGTACTTCTACAGGAAGACCATTAGAAGCATACACAGTAAAGTCAAGGCTCGGAGGTTTAAGACTGTCCATTGACCAGTACTTGGTATATAGAGCATCAGGTATTAGGGTCACCTGGGACCCAGTGTCTAACAATGCTGGAACAGCAATACCATCTAGAATAATAGACAGGTAGGGTCGCCCGCCCACATACCTGCGGTTCCAGTCTAGGGGGCCTGACGGGTATTCTCCTGGGTGTTGGCCCTTGGACCCAGGTTCTGCCCGTTTAAAGGACACTGTGTAGACAGATGACCTTTCCGGTTGCAGCGGTAACAGATGATCTCTCGACGAGAAGGGTGTTGATCAGAGGTTGCTCCTGGGGGTGGCGTTGTCCTCCTCCGGGGGGGCGACGTCTTCTTTCTTCTCCGGTGCATCCACGGAACGTCTTCTGGGCAGTCAGCTAACAAGATCTTTCCTTCCTCCTCTTTCCGCAGCTGCAGGGCACTCATCACAGCGGCCAGATTTTTAGTCAGCTGGCGCACCTCTGAGCGCAGACAGTCCAATTCACTAGGAGGTGTCACCTGCGCTTTGGCTTCAGCCACTAGCGGGGAAAAGGGGGTTACTGCCGGTTCCGGAGTGACTTCAGCCTGATGATGTTGGGTGGCCACCTCAGGTTTGCCCAGGGGCCGCAGCCCTTTTATTGCCATGTCCTTTAGGGCATCAAAGGTAGCATCAGGATGATCTAAGGACCACCAATTCACAGTTCTGCGTTCCTCTGGGGATCTCAATCCCTGTATAAATTGTTCTTTCAGCATTCTATTCTCGTCGATAGCATTTAAATTGTTAATTTGCTTGAGGGCTCTCAGGGCTCCCTGTAGTCGGCAAGCATAGTCCCGGATGCTGTCACCTGGCTGTTGTGAACAGTGATAGAAGGCCATCCGGAGATCCGTTTCTGTGCGGTCTTCAAATATGGCATGTAGCTTCAGGAAGATCGCAGGTACCGACTCCTGATCAACGGTATCCCAAGTCTCCACTTCCTTCTCAGCAGCGCCAGTTAGCTGCCCTATTAGCACAGCAGCTTTTTGTCTCTCAGGCATGGAGTACATTTCTAGGATGCTGCATAACTTCCGCTTGAAGCCTGCTAATGTGCCTGGCCCACCGCTGTATTGGGGAAGCCATTTCGCCCCAGGCATATATGGGAGCGTTAGTGGCATGATCGGGACTACCGGACTGGGTGCAGGGCCTGCGCCCCCATCTGGCGCTACAATACCAGACGGTGCGGGATTGGGGCCTCCGGCCGGGGCCGCACTGTCAGCCGGTTGTTGTGACATCTTAGCGCCCCCTTGG
This sequence comes from Oophaga sylvatica, assembly GCA_033576555.1. NCBI lineage: Eukaryota > Metazoa > Chordata > Amphibia > Anura > Dendrobatidae > Oophaga > Oophaga sylvatica. Next base: position 66,656 of record JARQOD010000948.1, on the reverse strand, counting down.
TTAAACGGAGCCTACCGGTTTCAGACGCTGCTACTTCACAGGCACCGCAGTGAGAACAGGACCTTCGTCGCAGGCGCTCTGATGTCAGAGCGTTCACTTCCTGTTGCAGGACCTGCCGATGAGTCAGAGCCGGGGGCGTGTCCAAGACTTTGCGCGCTCTTTCAGGTACGCCCACCTTCTTCTCCAGCGCCTGAGGGCGCGAATATGGCGACAAAAATGGCGATTTTGGCGCCAAAAGTGCAAACAGTCCTTTTTCACAAAAACACTCCACAGGCACACAGGGCTCGCAATGCTGCAAGTTTCGTATCCTGTTCGTGACGCCAAGTTGTATCGACCCGCCACCACAATTGTGGGTTACCAGGGCAATGGGGTACTCAGAGCCGAGCCCGTAGAAGTCTATGGGGATTTTGTCACAGGTAGCTGTGGCTCGGTCTGTGGCCCTGGCGGTCTGGCGTATGTTGGGGATATATTTACAGGGGATAGGTTTATATACAGTTCGTGACGCCACCTGTAGTATTCTGGTAATTTGTACCAGCGCTGCTGTAGATCTCTGAGGGGATGGTGATGCAGCTAGATGTCGGGTCCCCTACAGGTGGGACTCTTCCCTCAGGTCGGTAGTTAGGTAGGGATTGTGCAGGCATGCAATAATAACTCAGTCTCACACCGTCAGCGTCTTTCCATACCCTTACCTGCAAGATGGCAAGGCAGGTCCCAGGGAGGCTGATGGGGTTGATGGAGGATGAGCTTTGAGGCAACAGCTAAGCAACTTAGGGGCCTCCTTTACTGTCCAATGAAGATGAGTACGACCAGCCTGAAGCGTAGTCCCCTCTATGATTCCAGCTTATCCAAAGCTGTGCTTCCCAGTCAGTTTAGTGTTAGGAGCCTTTCTATGAGGGAGCTGAATTCTTATTTTGTCCTGCAGAGACTCAAAGTCTTCACTTCCCCTGACCCCAGTTACGTACTGACTATAAGGGCTTGTTTGCCGCGACCTAGGGTCCGGTAAATCTCTGGTTTTCTCTTCACTATGCTTGTAACAATAGTGATCCTTCGGTCCCCAGTGACCGGTAGCAATGTGCAGGACTCTTCCAAGCCAAACGCACTTTTCCAATAATCTTCCTTCCACTTTGCCCTTCGATTTGCTCGACTCTTAATAGATAGTTCAGTCTTTCTTCCAGTGGGGCACAGCTCTGACTAGACTAAGGTGAATTAAACCACCTGTACCAGCCTCCACGTTCTGAACTGATGACAGGCTCAAACTGGGCACGTCTACTCTGTCCAAGGACAGGAAACTGACTGACTAAATCACTCCCTTCCACACCCCTGCTGGGTGTGTCAGAAGTGTACGTGATGTCATGAAGAGACCTTAACTGTTACCTCTCCACTCATCCTCCTGGTATTGTGTACCAGGGCTACACACAGGAACTCCGATGATCGGGGTTGTCCCCTTGAGGAGTGTGGCGACGTGCTGGAAAGCATGGAGCACTTCCTCCTTCGGTGTCCCATTAATGCAGAGGTTTACAACAGGGTGGGTGCTTCCATACGTTGGCCGTGGCTGGCGTCCCTTTCCTATGCCGAGTGGGTCTATGGGGCGTTCAGATCCCGGGGTGGCCGAGAGCAGAGCACTTTATTTCTAGCTAGCGTAGTGGTCAGGTTTTACACGTGGAATGCACGGTGTTTAGTTTTGACACAGCAGAAAGCCCTCCCCCGGGATGAGGTGGTTAGCAACATCTTGGGTGACCTGGGGAAGGTGCGCTCTTTGGAGTTCGAGAGGCTGGGTGTGAGGAGGGCCTCTTGACTTTGCAGGGGCTTCTCCTTTTAAAAACACACTCAAGGGAGAGTTGGTATGTGTGTGAATGATGGTAGGGATAGCATAAGGTGGTGTGGGTGTTGAGGGAGAGAAGTAGGGGCAGATAGGGTCAGGGAGGGTCAGTGTGAGGGACAGATAGAGAGTTAGTTAAGTTAAGCTAGCTAGAGTAGGGATAGATAGGGACTTTTTGTTAGGGAAAGAAGTAGGGACAGTTTTAGTTGATAAGGGACAGGGCGAATGTGTGGTTGGCAAGTGTGAGACAGTGAAGGAATATGTGGTGAATGAGGTGTATATTTCACCTAAGTACCTTGCTGACTGGTATGAGCGAAATGTGTGGCTTTGTAAACCTGGTGGTAAAGAAAGGTCACTACACCTGCCATTCAGTACACGCTTGCAGCTCAGACCTGAATCCACTCAGGTGTTGATTAGGAAGCCAGAAGTAGGTGCTTGGGAGCACAGTCAGGGAGCTCATTCAGTCTGGACAAGGGGTCCAGACACAGAAGGTGTCTCCAAGAGTGTGGGAACTGTCTTTAGCCCGGACACAGGGAGGTGTCCTGGCACAAGGAAGCAGTCTCTAAGAGTGTGAGCTATCTCAGTCTGGGTGCAGGAAGTACCCCGGACACAGGAGTAGTCGCAGTGAGAATCCGTGCGAATAGCGACTGAATAGGAGGTGACCTCTCTCAAGTCTGGACATTGGAGTTGCCTTCGGACATAAAGAGGAGTGTCTGTGAAACTCCATACTGGTAACATATGTGATATGTGTTGTTTTGGGCACAGACTGGTAGAGTCTGGGTCCCGGATAGAGAGGGCCATCTATCTAAGTGTAATTTAGTGGCTAGACAAGCCCAGGTTTTCTGTTTATGATTTGTTTTTATCTGTGTGCTGTGGACTTTAATAAAACTGGTTGCGGCCAGTTTTCACCAAACTGCTGTCTGAATGAACTGTTTCCGTGCCATTCTGTCTACCCAGACAGCGATCCTAGAGCTAAACCCCCCGGAAAGCTTACAATTGGCGGAGAATGCTGGGGCAGCGCAGGGCCTGGTACAGTTAGTGCTGGAGTGTGCATGCAGCACAGTGGCGAGAGACAGCATTAAAGGTGAAGTCTATTGAAATAGCAACAGAAAAAAAAAAAAAAGTGTGTGTCAGCAGAAACGTCTGTTTGGAGCAGTCTTGGAGAGACAGTGGCCCTGATAGGGTCTGCAGAGAGAAAATGTATGCACAGCAAAGCTGAACTTGTTGTGAAAATGACTGTGGAATGTGCAGCAGCAAAAGAAAAGTTTGTGGAGCAGTCTTAAAGAGACAGTAGCCCTAATAGACTTTGCAAAGGAAAAAAAAAAAAAAAAAAAAAAGTGGTTGCACAGCAAGGCTGAATTTTTCTGTGGAAAAAAAAAAAAAGCTGTGTAGTGTGTATGTCTTGAGTGAAGACTAGTGTTGAGCATTCCGATACCGCAAGTATCGGGTATCGGCCGATATTCGCGTTATCGGAATTCCGATACTTAATTCCGATACTTTTTCCATATCGTATACCGGAATCGGAAGTTCCCATAATTCTTTGAGAGGCAATGTGATTTTAGTCAGCCAATGAGGAATCCTACGAAGTGTGGGCACATCCTGTAATGATGCGGTCATCTTAACTAATGGCATGGCTGTGATTGGCTGCTGAAATTATGTCAGAATGCACTATAAAAGGCGCCGCGCCATTTTAGCGTCACTGTGCTGTGAACTCAGTTAGGGACAGAACGCTGCTGTGCTGACTCTGAGGGACAGTTAGATATTGCGATTTTGTGTACTACTGTGCTTGAGGCAGGCTAGTTTACCAACCGCTGTGTAAAGCTTCATTTTGCCAGTGTTGTTTTAACAGCTCTGTGCAAGGTGTGTGTGTGACAGTGCAGGTGACGCTGCAGTTTGCTCTGCATCCACCGCTGTTTGTAGGCATCTGCACGTGTCACTTTTTTTTTTTTATTTTTATTTTATTTAGTGGAATTGGTGCAGCTCCATTATATTAGAAAAAAATCAAATCTATTAGTGTGACGTGCTTCCATCCGTATACAATACATTGGTTGCAAACACTATAGAAGTACAGAAAGGAGCTTTTCACAGATTGTGGACAGTTGTGTTTCAGTGTTCACTTCAGTCTGTGTTTTTTACTTTTTTGAGTGCAGATCACGCTCCAGTTACATGTTCAAGCACTGCTGCTTGTACTCTGCTGAGCGTGTCTCAGTGGCTCATCCTTTTCATTTATCTCCAATTGGTTCTGCTACATTCCATTTAAAATAAATCTAATCTATTAGTGTGACGCGCTTCCATCCGTATACAATACATTGGTTGCAAACACTATAGAAGTACAGAAAGGAGCTTTTCACAGATTGTGGACAGTTGTGTTTCAGTGTTCACTTCAGTCTGTGTTTTTTACTTTTTTTAGTGCAGATCACGCTCCAGTTACATGTTCAAGCACTGCTGCTTGTACTCTGCTGAGCGTGTCTCAGTGGCTCATCCTTTTCATTTATCTCCAATTGGTTCTGCTACATTCCATTTAAAATAAATCTAATCTATTAGTGTGACGGCTTCCATCCGTATACAATACATTGGTTGCAAACACTATAGAAGTACAGAAAGGAGCTTTTCACAGATTGTGGACAGTTGTGTTTCAGTGTTCACTTCAGTCTGTGTTTTTTACTTTTTTGAGTGCAGATCACGCTCCAGTTACATGTTCAAGCACTGCTGCTTGTACTCTGCTGAGCGTGTCTCAGTGGCTCATCCTTTTCATTTATCTCCAATTGGTTCTGCTACATTCCATTTAAAATAAATCTAATCTATTAGTGTGACGCGCTTCCATCCGTATACAATACATTGGTTGCAAACACTATAGAAGTACAGAAAGGAGCTTTCACAGATTGTGGACAGTTGTGTTTCAGTGTTCACTTCAGTCTGTGTTTTTTACTTTTTTTAGTGCAGATCACGCTCCAGTTACATGTTCAAGCACTGCTGCTTGTACTCTGCTGAGCGTGTCTCAGTGGCTCATCCTTTTCATTTATCTCCAATTGGTTCTGCTACATTCCATTTAAAATAAATCTAATCTATTAGTGTGACGCGCTTCCATCCGTATACAATACATTGGTTGCAAACACTATAGAAGTACAGAAAGGAGCTTTTCACAGATTGTGGACAGTTGTGTTTCAGTGTTCACTTCAGTCTGTGTTTTTTACTTTTTTAGTGCAGATCACGCTCCAGTTACATGTTCAAGCACTGCTGCTTGTACTCTGCTGAGCGTGTCTCAGTGGCTCATCCTTTTCATTTATCTCCAATTGGTTCTGCTACATTCCATTTAAAATAAATCTAATCTATTAGTGTGACGCGCTTCCATCCGTATACAATACATTGGTTGCAAACACTATAGAAGTACAGAAAGGAGCTTTTCACAGATTGTGGACAGTTGTGTTTCAGTGTTCACTTCAGTCTGTGTTTTTTACTTTTTTTAGTGCAGATCACGCTCCAGTTACATGTTCAAGCACTGCTGCTTGTACTCTGCTGAGCGTGTCTCAGTGGCTCATCCTTTTCATTTATCTCCAATTGGTTCTGCTACATTCCATTTAAAATAAATCTAATCTATTAGTGTGACGCGCTTCCATCCGTATACAATACATTGGTTGCAAACACTATAGAAGTACAGAAAGGAGCTTTTCACAGATTGTGGACAGTTGTGTTTCAGTGTTCACTTCAGTCTGTGTTTTTTACTTTTTTTAGTGCAGATCACGCTCCAGTTACATGTTCAAGCACTGCTGCTTGTACTCTGCTGAGCGTGTCTCAGTGGCTCATCCTTTTCATTTATCTCCAATTGGTTCTGCTACATTCCATTTAAAATAAATCTAATCTATTAGTGTGACGCGCTTCCATCCGTATACAATACATTGGTTGCAAACACTATAGAAGTACAGAAAGGAGCTTTTCACAGATTGTGGACAGTTGTGTTTCAGTGTTCACTTCAGTCTGTGTTTTTTACTTTTTTGAGTGCAGATCACGCTCCATTACATGTTCAAGCACTGCTGCTTGTACTCTGCTGAGCGTGTCTCAGTGGCTCATCCTTTTCATTTATCTCCAATTGGTTCTGCTACATTCCATTTAAAATAAATCTAATCTATTAGTGTGACGCGCTTCCATCCGTATACAATACATTGGTTGCAAACACTATAGAAGTACAGAAAGGAGCTTTTCACAGATTGTGGACAGTTGTGTTTCAGTGTTCACTTCAGTCTGTGTTTTTTACTTTTTTTAGTGCAGATCACGCTCCAGTTACATGTTCAAGCACTGCTGCTTGTACTCTACTGAGCGTGTCTCAGTGGCTCATCCTTTTCATTTATCTCCAATTGGTTCTGCTACATTCCATTTAAAATAAATCTAATCTATTAGTGTGACGCGCTTCCATCCGTATACAATACATTGGTTGCAAACAATATAGAAGTACACAAACGGGCCTTTCACAGCTACTGAACATGGGTTTTTAATTTTTAACTAAAATATGTATTTTTTCAAATGACACAAATATAAGTAATGTTGAAGAGGAAATAGTCCTACATCCATTGTTTGCACAATATTACAGGTGTACATCATGTCCCTTAATCAACAATGTATTATTATATTTACTTGTATGCTTTTATTTAAAAGCCAAGAACACAGAAGGATAACCTTCGCACTGCAGCTGTTGTCAAAGTTCAACCCACATTATGCACTTCCAACATTGCAGCATTTGAGGCATGATGTGAGTTGGATTGGTCAAAGTTATGGAGTGAGAAGGTTCACCATCAGTACCCTATAGCATAAGTATGCTTTTGTGTTAGCATTTGTGTTAGACATGTGGATATCTGCCATAATATGTCACAATTATTTAGTTACAGATTTGTTACCAACACTAATCATTGAATGGTTTTAAATTTGACGTTTCACTTGTTTACAGCTTAGAAATAAGGGTGTAGCCTGATATCTATGTGTAGCACTAGCCACTTTAACATGTCATGTTTTTTTAAACATGTGTAGCTAGGTAGCAGTAATTTTTGCCGGACACACAGCAGGGGAACAGCAGGCGTTACTGAACCCCACTATCACTATAGCTTGTGTATTGGTCTGTGGACACGACACTTCTGAGCAGCAACTGGCAGTGTTGTAGCCCAGGGAGTATAGCTCAGGTGGTAGAAAGATGAACATAACAGGAGACATGGAAAACGTTGTCAACCAGTTAGTTAATCTGAAACCGGACAGGCAAATTCAGGCGAGATCCATGCCTAGTTCATTTTCAGAAAAGTAAGCCGTTCTACATTATCGTAGGATAGTCGCATGCAACGGTCTGTTAGTACACCACCTGCAGCAGTAAAGACGCGCTCCGATAATACACTGCCAGCAGATCAAGCCAGCACCTCCAATGCATACTGGCTAAGCTCTGGCCATGTATCCAGCTTAGAGACACAAAACTTGAATGGGGAAGAGCCATCTGGGAGTACACTGAGAGGGCAAGACATGTAGTCTGTCACCATCTTACGGAAATGTTGCCTCCTGCTGACTGGAGCCGTCTCGGATGGTGTAGACATTGGTGGCGCTGCCACAAAACTTCGACACATTTGGAACATACTGTTCTTGCCCTGTGCAGAGGCGCTGCTTGTGCTCCCTCTTGTTGCAGAGCTGTCTCCACTGCCTCGACGCACAGAGCTGCTTTGTAAATCAGTAGCAGCAGCAGTGCTCTCGGCTGGAATGGAGAACATTATGGATTGCACCAGTGTGTCTTGGTACTTCCGCATTTTACGCTCCCGGTTCAACGGTGTGATGAGGCTTTGTAAGTTGTCCCGGTAGCGAGGGTCTAGGAGGGTGTACACCCAATAATCAGACGTGGTGTGAATGTGTTCGATGCGGCGGTCGTTTCTCAGCCACTGCAGCATGAAATCAACCATGTGCTGCAGACTCCCAACTGGCCAAGAAACGTTGTCCCCTGCAAGAGGCGTCATCTCCGCCTGCTGTGCATCACCCCACCCTTGGTCTACATACTGACTAGAGCATTGTCTACCTCCCTCTGGAGCGATGTCTTCCTCCTCCATTGACTCCTCCTCATCCTCCTCACAAAGTCCTTCAAATACATATAAATTTACAAAATTTAAAACTCAAAATTTAAAAACTTTGTATCATAATTCTGTAACATCAGTTTATGGAAACACAATAGCATTACAAAAGGATAGACAAAAAATGTACATTATGTGCTTTGTAAATACATTAAAAGTTTGTAATGGTTATGAAAATATAGACAGCGACTCTGGAGGTTCAATTGTTGATACAGCATGGTACTTTGAAAGTCCTCCAGCCCTTTGTGAGGAACCACGTTGCGCTGACTGTCCAGAAGGTGATGGAATTTGTGACTCCTCATCCTCCACCTCTTCCAAAACCTCATGCCTTAGTGCTTGCAGTGTTTTTTGAAGCAGGCAGATAAGGGGGACAGTCAGGCTGACTAGTGCATCATCTGCACTCGCCATCCGCGTTGACTCATCAAACGCACGCAAAACGTGGCAGATATCCTTCATAGAGTTATTCGCCACTCATTACACTGGCAGTGGCTGCCCATTCATTATAGGATCCAATTCTAATTACTGGTTCTCACCAACATAGCTCTCCACAGCGCAGCACCCCCCTACATCTCCTCCCTTATTTATATTTATCGGCCTAACCGACTGCTGCACTCTGCAAACGACCTTCGACTAACCTCTGCACTAATCCGTACCTCCCACTCCCAACTCCAAGACTTCACCCGCGCTGCGCCAATCCTCTGGAATGCTCTACCCCAAGAAATTAGGACTATCCGCAATTTGGATGGTTTCAGGCGCTCCCTCAAAACACATTTGTTCACAGTGGCCTATCACATTCACTAATCAAAGTCATTCTATGTGTAATTCTGTGTGTGTAGCCCATTCACTATCTCCATGCATCCCTCACTTCCTTAAAATGGCTGGACCATCATTGTAAAAACACCATTGTATATAAACACCTGTACTTTGTATCTCCCACACCTCATTGTAGATTGTAAGCTTTCACCAGCAGGGGCGGCTGATTTTGCTTTAATTATTGTATTGTTAACGTTGTTACTTATGACTCGTGTTTTGAAACTGTTAAACTGTAAAGCACTGCGGAATATTATGGCGCTATATAAATAAATAATATTATTATTCTTATTATAGAGGCCCACTCAGTAGTGGTGAAGTGTGAACGCCGCAAATTGCGAGTTGACTGCGCCTGATGCAGCTGATACTCCATTACTGTTGGCTGCTGCTCACACAACCGCTCCAACATATGTAACGAGGAATTCCACCTGGTGGGTACGTCACATATAATGCGATGTTCATGAAGGTGAAATCTGCGTTGCAGAGCTGCAATCAGCGATCTGGCCATGCTGGAACGTCGCAAGTGAGCGCACTCTAGGCGGACCTTGTGCAGCAGTGCATCAAGATCCGGATAGTCCCTCAAAAAACTCTGCACGACCAAGTTGAGCACATATGACAGACATGGTATGTGAGTGAGGTTGCCAAGGCCCAGAGCTGACACCAGATTTCGGCCATTGTCACACACTACCAAGCCTGCCTGTAGATTCTCTTCCAAAAACCACACGTCGCTCTCCTGCTTTATGGCATTACAGAGCTCCTGCGCTGTGTGGCTAAGATTCCCCATGGAAATTAATTTCAGGATGGCCTGTTGACATTTGGACACGGCTGTGCTCATATCGGTCGCAACAGGTAAACGTTCACGGGTCCATGTGGAGGTAGACCGTGACGGCTCCTGCAGCGATGATTCTGAGGAACTGGAATAGGAGGAGGAATCAATGTGTACAGACTTGATTCCTGCAATCCTTGGAGTTGGCAGAACACGTACAGCGCCACTCGCAAGATCAGTACCCGGCTGCACAACATTGACCCAATGGGCAGTGAGGGAAAGGTATTGTCCCTGGCCATGGGTGTTAGAACCCTCTTGTTAGGTTTTGTTTCAGTTTGCTGGTCACATGACCTTTTTTCCCTATTTAGTCTGGCTCCGCCCTTCTGGCTTTGCTTGACTTCATTGTATTATCTACTGTTAAGCTAGCCGGGTGCTTAGGTGCCTTAATCTGTGAGTTTTGCTTGATGTTAGGATCACAAAGTATTTATTTTTCTGTTTAATTATCCATGCTACAATTTATGTTAGGAGGTGTCCACCTTTTCTCCCAGTCCCTAGATCTTGTAGGGATTACTCCCTCGCAACTATAGGTCTTCGTTCACACTAGATGAGGACTTTAGCGGGTCTGGTCGCAGGATCAGGTTCCCCGTTACATCGTAGGGATTCAGCTTAGTTGTATTGTAGGGACAGAATTCCCTTCTTTCCTTACTGGTTGTAGCAGATCATAACAATGGGTACTGGTCCACGCATCGGTGGTCAGGTGGACCTTGCTACTGAGGGCTTTTAGTAGCGCATGTTTAATTTTTCCCTCAACATGCTTTTGCAGACCAGGGACGGCTTGCCTGCTGAAATGAAATCGGCTTGGCACATTGTATTGTGGGATTGACAATGATATTCAGTTACGGAAACTGTCTGTCTCCACCAGCCTGAATCACAGCATTTCAAGGGACAGGAGTTTTGCAATGCCAGCATTCAGAGCCTGTGCTCGTGCATGGTTTGCGGAGTATGGCCGTCTTTTATCCCATGCCTGTGCTACCGCTGGCTGTTTTGTGGCCTGGGAGTGTGAGGATGACAGGGAACTTGCTGCTGTGTGTGGAATAACAGTTTGTCTCTGGACAACAGTGGCCGAGGTTCTTCCATGGCGATCCTGTGAGGAAGCATAACCAGCTGTGTGTGAGCTCGATGAAGAGGCTTCAACACAACCTGAAGATGTAGGTGCTGCTGTAGGTTGGCCTACATCTCCAGTGTGTCTTTGTAACTCAACTACGTGCTTTGTCCGCACATGTTTCCACATATTTGTGGTATTGAGGTGACTGACACTTTTAGCTATTTTTAATTTTTGATTACACAGCTTGCATTTCACATAGCAAATATCATGTGCAAGTGTGTGAAAAAAGGACCACGCAGTGCAAGTCCTGGGAGCGCACGTTTTGACTTTTGGAAGACAACTGCTCCGAACAGGTGCCAAACTGGAGGCTACAGGCAACCGAGTCTGCAGCCTAACTCTCCCTCCTGTTTGTACCGTTGGGGCAATGTCTTCCTCTATCTTCCTTCTATCACTAACCATTTCTCTAGGCCTCTCCCAGCTTTCAACCAAAGTACTGGTTCTCACCCACAAAGCTCTCCACAGTGCAGCACCCCTCCTACATCTCCTCCCTCATTTCTATCTATCGGCCTAACCGACTGCTGCGCTCTGCAAACGACTTTCGACTAACCTCTGCACTAATACGTACCTCCCACTCCCGACTCCAAGACTTCTCCTGCTCTACGCCAATCCTCTGGAATGCTGTACCCCAAGAAATTAGGACTATCCACAATTTGCATGGTTTCAGGCGCTCCCTCAAAACACATTTGTTCAGAGCGGCCTATCACATTCACTAATCAAAGTCATTCTATGTATTCTGTGTAAGTGTGTGTGTGTCTCTAGCCCATTCACTATCTCCATCCCTCAGTCCCTTAAGATGGCTGGAACATCATTGTAAATGCACCATTGTATATAAACACCTATACTTTGTATCTCCCCCATCTCATTGTACATTGTAAGCTGTCACGAGCAGGGGCGACTTATTTAGCTTAAATTATTGTATTGTTAACGTTGTTACTTATGACTTGTGTTCTGAAACTGCTAAACTGTAAAGCGCTGCGGAATATGATGGCGCTATATAAATAAATATTATTATTATTCCTCTGAGCTGCTCCCACCACCTTCCTGTTCTTCATGCCATGTTGGGTATTGGACCTCATCATCTCCACTACCCTCTTCCAACACCTGCTGTTGGGTGGTCTGGCCAGCACCATGCTCAACAGAAACTGGCACCTGGGTCTCATCATCATCATCAGATGCGTTCTGCGGTGTGCTGACCATCGGCACTGTCTCACCCGCCTCTTCAGATTCAGAGAGACACAGCTGTTGGCATCACTGCATACTCCCTCTTCTTCACATTACAGAATGCTGCTTGGCTGGGCCCCTGTTTGCAAGCCAATAGATTCTGAGAACAGAAGCAGACACTCAGCTGGCTCCTGTACAGAACTCTCTGACTGCCTGGGCAATTTGCCAGGCGGTGAAGAGACAGATGGTTGCCCAACAGTGCTGTGGTCCTGAGAGGAGGTGGAAGCAATTGAAGTCGATGCATTGGCTGAGATCCAAACAACAACGGCTTCAATTTGTTCTTCCCGCAGCAGGGGGGTACTCCGAGCTCCTACAAAAGTGCGCATAAAGGAACGCTCACGGCCCGGGGAAAACTGGTGGATGCTGTGTCACTGGGGGCCGCAGCAGCCACAGAATCCCCACGTCCTCTCCCTGAAGAAACTCCACGACCACGTGCCTTACTCCCTGCCTTCTTCATCTTGGTAGATTGATAAAGAAAGTCTGAAAAGTTATAAGGCCTAAGTGTGGTTATTCCGCAGAGACTGCAGTGAACACTGCACACAACTGTTCAGTAGGTGTGAAAGGCCCCTTTGTGTACTTCTATAGTGTTTGCAACCAATGTATTGTATACGGATGGAAGCGCGTCACACTAATAGATTTTATTTATTTGTAATAGAATGGAGCAGCAACAATTAGAGAAAAATTTCAAGGATGTGCCAGTGACACACGCTCAGCAGACTACAACCAGCAGTGGTTGAAGAACTAACTGGAGCGTGATCTGCACTCCAAAAAGGAAAACCTCAGACTACAGTGAACACTGCACACAACTGTTCACTACCAACGCGTCTCAGCAGGAAGGCAGTCTGTGCGTCAAAACAAAGGCGCAAGCATACATCCACGTACCCTGTTTATAAAGCTATATAAAAAAAATTATGTAGTAGTGACGCACACTTTATTGAGGTACAGTATTACATCGCCATTCACCATCTGTGGCTATGCAGTCTCATCTATATATACTTATCTATCCGTTGTCATGCTTGCAAGTCGACAGTCAGGCATAAATAGCAATTTTCACTATGCACTATGCACTTTTTAAAGGTTATGTTTGTTAATAAACATGATTATTGCCACATATTATGAGTATTACATGATGGAAATTGTATAATTTTGTATAAACTGTTTAGTGACATTATTCAGCAAATGTAACATTTTAGTAATGTCACAGATAACTTGTAATGCTGATGATGTTTTGAAGTCAGACATTCATTGTCTATACAATAAAAATGGTGTACATACTGTTACTTATCCATCATTAATGGATTCAGATATGTACTTGTATGCTTTTATGTACAACCGTATAGCAGATTCCTTAACTAATTTATTTTGTGGTTTGCATTGCTGTTCAACATGTTAATGTATGTGTTTATGTTTGTCAATTCTTTATTTATCTAGATATTAGTTTAAATGAAATCATCATCTTATGGTAGTAAAGGTTATCTTTCTCTTGTTTGAAGTATAGACATTTAAAATTGACAGGTAACAAGGAAATTACTTGATCTAGTATTTAAACATCCTCCTTGACCCTGGGCTCCAACACCGCCAGTTGTTGCTCGGAAGTGCTGTTAGCACAGTCAACACTTGCTCCTGTGTTACTGGGGTTCAGTAACGTCAGCTGGTCCTCGGTTGTGCCATTGGCTCTTTTCCTTCTGCTGCCCCTCCGGGTTCCAGCACAGTCAGCTGGTCCTCGTTACTTGCATTGGCTCTTGTACCTTCTGCTACCCGTCCGGGTTCCAGTACCGTCAACTGGTTCTCCGCAGTGCCTTTGGCTAGTGCCTCCATCTCGGTATCCGAGTCAGCAGTCTGCTGGTCCTTGTATGCTTTGGAGCACAGGTACTCCTGCTTAGTAACGTGTCCCAGTAACGTCAGCTGGTCCTCGGTTGTGCCATTGGCTCTTTTCCTTCTGCTGCCCCTCCGGGTTCCAGTACCGTCAACTGGTTCTCCGCAGTGCCTTTGGCCTAGGTGCCTCCTCTCGGTATCCGGTTCCAGCAACGTCTGCTGGTCCTTGGTAGTGCTTTGGAGCACAGGTACCTCTGCTTAGTACCGTGTCCAGGTACATCAGCTGGTACAAGATTGTGCTACAAATACAATGATACGGAACAAGAGACACAAGAACAATAAGCAGAAGATCTAAAAGCAGAAGAACATGAAGTATAAGACCAAAATGAAGAGCAAAATATATGCTCTAAATTCTAAGCAGAAGAAGACTAAGCAGTGTATGGGGGTGAGTCCGTTCCTCCTCGTGGTGCCCCTGGAAAATGCCTGCTGCTGCAGGCTAAACTGAACACGGACAAATACTGTTGTAATTTAAATCTTTTGTGACAGCAAGAACGGAAGGATGAAAAATTCATACTTTGACAGATTACAAGTACAGGATTCTCTGTCACAAATAAGAATATGATGAAGAAGATGAAGCAGAATATGAATAAGAATAATAGTTTAATAAGAAGAATATGAGTAATGTTAACAAAGATGAATAGCAAGAAGTTTAAGAAGAAGATAAAGAAGGTGAAGATGAAGAATAATTTGATGAAAAAGATGATGCTGCAGAAGATTATGAAGGAGAAAGTGTGTGAAAAGTTAAAAAGGTGAAGATGAAGAGCATGGAAGTTGTGTAATATACATATTTGCCAAAATATAAAAAACGTTAACATTGTCAATTTCTTCGTCAATCCGAACATCTTTAAAAAAAAAAATATTTATGCTATTCCATTTGATTGGGTTAAACATCTATGCCTTTAATGTCTCCTCAACCTTCCCCAATACATTCTACATTACTCTTTCTTGTTTTCCTTCATGTACAATTAACCAACAAGGCAAGAATGGGTTTTTTTTAATTTCGATATTTTGTTCCCATAGACTTACATGGGACTTCCGGTATCGGTATCGGGTATCGCCGATATTTTAGTGATATCGGCGATACCATTCCGATTCCGATACTTTAGGATATCGGAAAGTATCGCTCAACTCTAGTGAAGACTACAGTTGTGAAGACAGAGAAGTCTGACAGCATGGATGACAGCATGGAGGCGCTGTTTGAACAAATGGCGAAAGTTAATGTGCAACATAAGACTGCTGTGATTGAGACAGATGAGTCCGGCAGTATGGAGGAGCTCATTGAGTACCTGGTCCAGGCCCAGCGAAGCATGCAGCAGAGCATGGAGCAGCAGCGCCTGCAGCACCGGCAGCAATTCCTGCAGCAGCAGCAGGAGAATAACCGGGTGTTGGAGCAGATTGCAGCTCTCAGCACCTCGTCCCAGAGTAATGTTGTGAAGGCACCTGCCTTGCCCGCTGTAAAGAAGGCGGTAAGACGGTCCTTGAGAAAAATGACACCTCGTGATGATGTGGAGGTATATCTTACTAGGTTTGAGAGACTGGCAGAGAAGGAGAATCTGCCACTATCTGAATGGGCCATGGTGGTCGTACCCTATCTGATTGGGGAACCCCAAAAAGTCTGGGCTGACCTGAGCAAGCAGGACAGCGAAGACTATGCAAAGTTGAAAGCGGCGATTCTTACCGGCTGGGTGTTACGGTTGCAGCCCGTGCCAGGAGAGTTCGTGACTGGAGATACAGTTGGGAGTCTGCAGTCAGCAGGCCTGATTATGGAGTTGAAAAGGTGATAGTGGACCGCTACACCCAAGCACGTCCTCCTGAGGTACAGCCGTCTGAGAGGTCATCACTTCGGAGTTCCCGGACGCTGAACTCTCGCGGTAAGAGCGTTCCAGCTGTTGGGGACATGGGGTATGCTGATAAGCGGGTTCAGGCCCGAGGGGACATGTGGGTGGGAGAGTGTGATGGACAGTGTTGGAGCTGGCGTGAAATTGCAGCCAACTGTCCAATAGAGGGGGAGCCTATGTGTTGTGATGTTGGCAGATCCCTCTCTCCCTGCGCAGAGCCTGTGTGTGTGTCCACCTCAGCCGAAGAGACTGGACCACAGGGGTCCCCGGTGGTTGTAAGTGACTGCCCAGCACAGGCCCTCTTGGACTCAGAGAGTCCAGTGACTTCCATATGTGACAGCCTGAGTGATAGGGACTTCATCCCTGATAAGCACCTGAGTGTGGTGTACATCCATGAAGACACCAAAGTCTACCCAGAGACTGCCGTGGACTTGGTCCCCAAACTCGGGGAGGTTTCATATGAAGTAGGGGTAGTGAAGACCCTGGTGCACCCCGTTATATTGGGTAATGACTTTCCCCGGTCTAAGGATCTCTGGGGGAAGGGTGTTTCTGATGGACAGTGTGATGAAGCTCCTACTGAGGGTGCGCAGTCCCGAGGGGCGGAGCACAGTGCTAGTGGGCCGTTAAACTTATGTGATAATGATGATGACCATGATAATATTGATAATGATAATGATGATCATGATACTGATGATGACCGTGATAAAGATGACATTTCTTTGCAGGTGATGTTGGGAGACGAGGATGGTGGTTCTCGGGAACCGAGTGTCCCTGACCTGCCTGGCTCCTGTGACAATTTTGGGAGTGAGCCGGTGCGAGACCCCACTCTTAAAACGGCACAGGAAAATGTAATTGTTCTGAGTGAGGTTCCCCAAGAGCCTGGCTCTGAGGAGAGGTTTCCTCATGCTGCCATGAACAATAACCTATTGTATAGGGACACTGAAGTCCAGGGAGAGGTCGTGAGTCAGCTCCTAGTACCTGAGCTATATAGAAGTATAGTGCTGGGGTTGTCACAGAGTCACATACTTGAGGGACCAGATGGTGAAGTTAATGTTGTGGATGACATGTTAACTAAGGTTCCAGATCAAGATGTGAATGAAAATGAATTGTATAACCCTGACAGTGAGCAGGATGTGAATGAAAATGAATTGTATAACCCTGACAGTAAGCAGGATATGAATGAAAATGAATTGTATAACCCTGACAGTGAGCAGGATGTGAATGATAATGAAGTGTATAGCCCTGACAGTGAGACAGATGTGGCTGAGAAAACGGGGTCAGATAGTGATAGTGAATTATCTGATGACCATAAAGCAACCAGTGCAAGTGAGGAAGGCATGGTAGCAGAGGAGATTGAGAGTCCTGAGAGGAAGGCTGAGGCTGACCTTGCAGTCGGACGGAGGATGGCATCTGAAGATGTTGTACAGTTGGCCGGTTCCCTGGCGAAGACTAAGGTGAAAGACAGGACTCTGAAACTGAACACAGCACAAGTGGATGCTGTTGAAAATGAGAAGTTATCAATGTATGGTGTGGATCTGCATCAGGCCAAGGACTCTGAAGGTGATGCTGCAGAGGTGGAGAAAGCCATGGAAGTGGTGGACACCAGGCCAGGTGCCTCACCAGAGGCTGATGTCTCAAGTGAAGCTGTGAGGAACAAGACTGAAGATGTGGGGAATGACTCTGCCCCGGAATATGTTTCTGCCGGAGACAGCGGCGTGGACGGTGTACTGTCCGGATCCGTGGCTGCGACTCGCGAAGCTCGGGCCGGAAATTCGGCGCCCGGTGCGCCATCGGAGTTCCCGAGCGACCCAAAGGATCTGGATAAATCCCAAGATGAGATTTTGAGACCTCGGGTTGGCCTTGGTGAGCTCAGGCGCATTTTCATGGAGTCTACACTTGAACCACGTCCCAGTGAGTGGGAGGGGCGATGTGTCGCTCCGTTGCCGCTGCAGATACACGGGAGCTCAGATGGGATGCAGAACGTGGTGGAAAAGAAGACTGATGGTAGGGCTTCTGAGCATGTCCTACCAGAAGAGCCTGAAGAAGGGGCCAAAGACGTAAAGGACGTCCAACAACTACAGGAGAAGATGCGTAGCCATGAGGATCTCCTGGAGAAAGAAGTAAGAGCTCTGAGTCTTATGCAAAGTGAGCCTGTACCAGAAGAGGATAAATTATGTGTACCGACCAAGAAAAACGATCAGCTCCCTCTACAGTGCCAATCGTTTGAACAGTGTGGCTCGGAATGGTCAGAAACCATGACAGAGGCGCTTGGGTTCTGTGAGGTAGAATTTATGAGTCAACTGATATTTAAGAAAGTAGATGTGCTAAAGAAAGTTCAGGGGGAATTAGAGAAAACCCCTATACCTCCTGTGACAGTTGGTGACACAGGGTCAGTGCCCCAAAAACAGGAGGTACGAAAGTTTCTGAGGAAGAATCAGCAGAGCTGTTCTGACGTGCCTGGTCGTACTTATCTGGTGAGCCACTATACCGAGACTGAGGCTGGCACTAAAGTCAAGATGAAACAGTGCAGGATACCCGAGGCCCGCAGAGAGTATAAGCCTGGGAGGGTACAGGGTAGTGCGGATGCTTCAGATGAAGAGAAAACTGATGTTGGCTATGACAGTGGTGAGGATGAAGCTGATGAGGGCCATGACTGGTCCAGAGTTCACTGTCTCTGTTGGATTGTTGACCAGCCCTCCGGTCTGGATGACCAGCCCTCCGGTCTGGAGAAGAGGGAGGGGATATGTGAGACAGTGAAGGAATATGTGGTGAATGAGGTGTATATTTCACCTAAGTACCTTGCTGACTGGTATGAGCGAAATGTGTGGCTTTGTAAACCTGGTGGTAAAGAAAGGTCACTACACCTGCCATTCAGTACACGCTTGCAGCTCAGACCTGAATCCACTCAGGTGTTGATTAGGAAGCCAGAAGTAGGTGCTTGGGAGCACAGTCAGGGAGCTCATTCAGTCTGGACAAGGGGTCCAGACACAGAAGGTGTCTCCAAGAGTGTGGGAACTGTCTTTAGCCCGGACACAGGGAGGTGTCCTGGCACAAGGAAGCAGTCTCTAAAGTGTGAGCTATCTCAGTCTGGGTGCAGGAAGTACCCGGACACAGGAGTAGTCGCAGTGAGAATCCGTGCGAATAGCGACTGAATAGGAGGTGACCTCTCTCAAGTCTGGACATTGGAGTTGCCTTCGGACATAAAGAGGAGTGTCTGTGAAACTCCATACTGGTAACATATGTGATATGTGTTGTTTTGGGCACAGACTGGTAGAGTCTGGGTCCCGGATAGAGAGGGCCATCTATCTAAGTGTAATTTAGTGGCTAGACAAGCCAGGTTTTCTGTTTATGATTTGTTTTTATCTGTGTGCTGTGGACTTTAATAAAACTGGTTGCGGCCAGTTTTCACCAAACTGCTGTCTGAATGAACTGTTTCCGTGCCATTCTGTCTACCCAGACAGCGATCCTAGAGCTAAACCCCCCGGAAAGCTTACACAAGGTACAGGGCCTCTTAGGGCTCCAGTCTCCTGGTGGTGGGCTATTGCATGACACAATATAGATTTTTGTTTGTAATAAAGTAATAATGGATATTGGGCTTGCAGGCACTGAACTTGGGCCTTGCAAGTTTAGATTGGTTAAGTGTCATGATGAAATAACAGAATATAGTTGATTATGATATGTATATTATGTATAGTTAGTGTAAGTAAAAGTAAGAGTATGTGTTATGGTGTATGTGTTATAATATGTATGTATTTTGGTGTTAATTTGTAATAATGTAATAAAAGGTGTATATAGTGTATAGTAAGTGGGATGGGTGGGTATAGTCAGGTTGGGTGGGGGTTTTGTAAAGGGCGTTTGGGCGGAATTATGCTAAAGATCGGACCCATGGACCCAAGAAGAAGTATGGTACAAAGGGCATAAAACTTTATAGACCCATGTTTGAAGAGTGGTATTAAGGGCATAAAACTTTATGGACCGTGTTTGAAGTGGTTAATGGCCATGAACTTATGGACCAGCGGTGTGGGTGGAGGGGGAAGGAAACAAAAAAAAAATATATATATATACTTTGTTAGTGTGTTTAGGCAAGGTTAAGTAGTGTAAGGACGGGGAATACTATTATTATTATGTTATGGCAGAGGCCAGGGATTTTGATTTAATTATGAAATCTGTAAATAATGTAAATAAGAGCGATTGGGAGAGTGAGTAAGTATGAGTAAGTGTGAATGTGGTATGAAAGAATAGGTTTTCTTTTTATTTTAGTAGGTTAGTTCCTGCTGGGGGCCTTGGGAAGCTGGAAAGCTTGGAAGAGGGCCCGGATATGGACATGGACTGGAGAGATGTTGACATTCGAGACATCTGAGGCTGGTTTTGGTTTTCATATGCTATATTTCTTGGTATGAGGGGTTTTGGTGTTTCGGGTTTTTTTCTTGTATGGTATGTTATGTTTTGTAAAAAAATAATAAAAAAGAGTTCTAGCTCCAGTAGCGTCCAGTAAAGCTGCTGCAGTTAAAAAGCTTTTATAAGGATCAAGCTTGGCGGTCCACCACAAGGCGTCCTACCACCAGTCACAGCCCCTGTGCCTTGGGGTGCCTCCCCGATATTCATCACTGAGTGTCCTGGGGGCCCGAAGCATTTCCTTTGAAAAAATTAAGTGTCCAAAGTACAGGTGGTGTAGCTTGCTTAACAGCTGGGTTAATCCGCTGACTAGCAGACACTGCTACTAGGCCCAAAATTATTGTCTGAGCTAGATGCAGTTAAAAATTTGTAATTAGATCTACAGCCGGTGGCTACTCCGCTGACTAGCAGACACTCAAGCTTTGGAGCAGACCTCTGATTACCAGGCTATAGTATGAGTAAACAGCTCTTCACACTCAACCATCTGTGTTACCTCAAGCCATAGTGTATGTAGTTTCTTACGGTTAAAAGGGGGGTGGGGAAAGACCCAACCCACCTGTCATTGACGATGCCAACGTCACGTAAAATACAGCAAGGGGACTCCAAAAAGAGTCTCCATTTTTTCCAAAAATTTGGGGCACAGACACCGCTTAAGTAGCATCAATTGCCCTTGAGTTGCTTAAAATGGTTGGTGAGGTTATTTTAACAAATCCTCAAGCTTTTACTCTCCCCAGGATGACACAGGGGTAGAAAAGTCCTTGCGGATCCATGATTTGTTCATCTTTATGAACGTGAGTCTGTCTACATTCTCAGTGGACAGCCGCGTGCGCTTTTCTGACAGACTCAGCACACCACCAGCAGCGCTGAACATACGTTCAGAGAGAACAAAAATTATTATTAATTTGAAAGCTGGTGGAGCTTAGTATAGATGGCTTAATACAATGAGTACCACACACTGCTACAGGCCCAAAGTTATTTTCCAGGCAAGATGCAGCTAAAAATTATTATTAATTTGAAAGCTGGTGGAGCTTAGCATAGATGGCCTAATAGAATGAGTACCACACACTGCTACAGGCCCAAAATTATTTTCCGGCCTAGATGCAGCTAAAAATTATTAGTAATTTGAAAGCTTAAAACGGTTGGTGAGGTGATTTTACCAAATCCTCAAGCTTTTACTCTCCCCAGGATGACACAGGGGTAGAAAAGTCCTTGCGGATCCATGATTTGTTCATCTTTATGAACGTGAGTCTGTCTACATTCTCAGTGGACAGCCGCGTGCGCTTATCTGTCAGCACACCACCAGCAGCGCTGAACACACTTTCAGAGAGAACACTGGCTACGGGGCATGACAAGATCTCCAAGGTGTGAGTGGCGAGCTCCGGCCATTTATCCAGATTGGAAGCCCAAAAAGAGCAAGGGTCCAGTGACACAGTCATGGCTTCGATGTTCAGTTGGAGATACTCCTGTACCATCGTCTCTAGGCGTTGACTATGTGTCTGACTTCTTGTCTCCTGTGGCCTTGCAAAGGATGGGCTAAAAAATGGGTGAAAAGATTCCGCAAAATTGCTGTTAACACCAGCAGATACTGTGTTTCTGTTACAGTTTGAGTGCTGAAGACTCGACAGTCCCACGGTTGGCAAAGTAGAACTGTGAGATTCACTACGTGCACCACTGGTGTTTTGTGGAAAAGCACATGTAAGATTCTGCAACAGTCTCTGCTGATACTCCTGCGTGCGTGAATTCCTTTCTATGGCAGGAATTATTTCGGCAAATTTACTTTTGTACCGGGGATCTAAGAGTGTGGCTACCAAGTAGTCAGGATTATTTCGAATTCTGACAATTCGAGGGTCATGTTGCAGGTAGTGCAGCAAGAAGGCACTCGTGTGTCTTGCGCATCCAGGAGCACCAAGTCCCTGTTGTGTTGGTGGCGAGGTACGAATCATGCTTCCTTCCTCTGCCCTCTCCCCCCAACCTCGCACAACAGAAATGTGATCAAGGTTTCCCTCATCTGATGAGTCTTCCATGCCCATCACCAGTTCGTCCTCCACTTCTTCCTGGGCTCCTGCACCTTCCTCACTAGTTTAGCTGCTACCATGCGCCCTGGTTAATCCCTCTCCCCCACCCTCCCATGCCTGCTGCCTTGGTGCTGCCGACCGTCTGGACCTTGCAGATGTTAGCCTTTCCGCATACAACTCCTCCTCCTCTACTTCCTCCACCTCCTCGTGTTCCACCACCTGACTCCGAATTCTGTTTAACATGTGCTCCAGCATGTAAATCACCGGAATAGTCATGCTGATAATGGCATCGTCGGCACTAAACATCTTCGTGGCCATTTCAAAACTGTGCAGAAGGGTGCATAGGTCCCTGATCTGAGACAGCTCCTCCAGCGTGATTTGCCCACCTCTGGATCTTGTTGGCCCAGGCTATAATTAAGAACTTATTGCACCAGGGCTTGTCGGTGCTGCCACAGTCACTGTAACATGTGCAGAGTTGAATTCCACCGTGTTGGCACATTGCATTTTAGCCGGTGAAGTGGCAGGCCCAATGACTTCTGTAGAGATGTAAGTCGCTGAGCTGTGGGATGCGAAAGGCGGAAGTGAGCACACAGCGACCATGCCCTCTGCAGAAGGCCATGTAGTCCGGGACAGTGGGCTAAAAATTGCTGGACAACCAGGTTCAACACGTGAGCCATACAAGGCACGTGTGTGACATTGCCCCGGTGAAGAGCCGCACCCAGGTTTGCGGCATTGTCGCACATGGCCTTCCCTGGTTGCAGGTCCAGTGGAGACAACCATTCATGAAACTTGTTCTCCAGAGCTGACCACAACTCCTCAGTTGTGTGACTCACATTTCCCAGACATTTCAATGTAAAAACCGCCTAATGACGTTGAGCCCTTCTACCAGCATAGCAAGGAGGTGTGCAGGATCCCTTCTGCGCAGTTAGAAAGCCCGTGGCATGACCAGACAGGCTTTGGGTGCAGGTGGAGGACTGAGAGGAGGTTGAGGAGGCAGAAGCAGTGGAGGAACTTCGAGATAAAGAGGATTGATGCACAACTTGTGAGGATGGCAAGTCTTGGACAGCAGCCCCTTGTACTGCTGTCACCATAGTTACCCAGTGCCCAGTCAGCGACATGTAACGCCCCTGTCCATGCCTACTCGTCCAAGTGTCTGTGGTGAAATGCACCCTGTCATACACTGAGTTTCTCAAAGAAGCGGTGATGTTGTGTGCGGCATGCTGGTGGAGCGCAGGCACACCTTTCTTTGAGAAGTAGTGCCGACTGGGCATCTGGTACTGGGGCACTGCGACGGACATAAGGTCTCGAAAATCCTCTGTGTCCACAAGGCGGAAAGGCAGCATTTCTGTAGCCAAGAGCTTGCAGATGGTGAAATTCAACCTCTTAGCTTTCTCATGGCTATGAGGAAATGGTCTTTTACTTGTCCACATCTGAGGGTCCGAGGGCTGGCTGTTGTGCGTAGACGGGGTTGAGTAGGGTATCCCCGGACAACTGACGGTCTGTGAGGAAGATGCAGGTGCAAAACTTAGGTTGCCTTGATCCAAAGGTGGTGCTCTCGATGTCGGAGAGCGCTCAACACCAGCTGGTGTTTCCACTTCCAAATGAACTGATGACCTGCCAATCAGACTGGCTGTTGCGGGTAAAGAGGTGCCAGGTCTGAGTCTCAAAACAGGTCTGACTGCTGTCCCCCCAGTCACAGAGGATGAAGAGGCCGCGGTCGCGGATGCACAAGATGGGGCAGACGGTGGTTGGGCCGGCCCGCTAGGCAGCATTGTAGCACAGTGAACTTGCCACTGCAACTTATGCTTCATATCCATGTGACGGTTCATGCATGAAGTACTCAAACTATGGATTTTTTGGCCTCTACTTAGCTTTTGTTCACAAATGTTACAGATAACACGAGTTGGGTCATCCTTATTGATGTTAAAAAATGCCCAGGCTATGCAAGGCTTAGAACCCATCCGACCTGAAGAGCCACCTTGACTTGTGGTCAGAGGCAGAGTTGTGGTTGAGGATGCAGTTGGTGACGTGCTTCCAGTACTACGTCTCTGCCCAGGAAGGCGCACCCTGACCTCGTCATCACTCGAATCCTCCTCCACCTCCTCTGCTGACCTCATCGACTGACTGACTGTGGGTTGACAGTAAGTGGGATCTGCAACCTCGTCATCCTCAGAGCCAACCTCTTCCTGCCCTGACACAAAACTCAAGTTGTAGCTCAAATCAGGTATTTGAGTCTCATCATCGTCTTCCTCATTGTCTCCACCAACAGGAGTTACAGTTTGGGAACAAGGGTCTACATTATGCTCAGAACCTTCTTCATCTGATCCTGGATCCGACTCATAAACATTCTGAGCATCAGTGAAGATCATTTCCTCGTCTGGATTCACAGAAGCTGTGGAGACGACCTCAGATTCCCAGGCCATAGTATGAGTAAACTGCTCTGCAGACTCAACCATCTG
This sequence comes from Oophaga sylvatica, assembly GCA_033576555.1. Classification (NCBI taxonomy): domain Eukaryota; kingdom Metazoa; phylum Chordata; class Amphibia; order Anura; family Dendrobatidae; genus Oophaga; species Oophaga sylvatica. Next base: position 42,204 of record JARQOD010000948.1, on the reverse strand, counting down.
TTCTACCCCATACTCAGATGGGCAGCTGGAGACTTGGGAGCTGTGAGGAAGCAAGTGCGATTGAGGTGACACCTCTGAGGAGTGGAGTTTTTGTGATGTTGAAGTTGAGGTGGAGGAGAGCCGACTTAAAGGAGCACTTGATATCTGTTGAAGCATCTGCTGTTTTTGTGCCTCATCTGGAAGTTGTAGCGATGGGCATGCCCGTAAGAAAGGGATCGTACCACATTGTCCACTAAAAGAAGTAGACATCTTAGTTTGGCTGGAAGATGGTCTTTCTTCTGCAGATGTTACTGTTGCTTTAACACCTGCCCCACGGACACAACCTTTTTTTCCCTTCCCAACACACCTATTCCCCTTTCCACCAGCAGCAGGCCTTTTGCCACTCATTTTGGTGGTTACCTAATTGACAACTCTAGAGTTTCTTGCACAAAAAACGATGGATGGAAACCGAGCAGAGCTGAGTGGCCAATTTCTGGTACTAGCCCAAAAGGATTGGCTGGGTTAGAAGCAGTAAAACAATTTTATTAGATACACAGGTGGTGGAGCTTAGTATAGATGGCCTAAGAGAATGAGTACCACACACTGCTACTATGCCCAAATTATTTTACAGGCAAGATGCAGCAAAAAATTATTAGTATTTGAACGCTGGTGGAGCTTTGTATAGATGGCCTAATACAATGAATACCACAGACTGCTACTATGCCCACAATTATATTACAGGCAAGATGCAGCAAAAAATTATTAGTATTTGAACACTGGTGGAGCTTTGTATAGATGGCCTAATACAATGAGTACCACAGACTGCTACTATGCCCACAATTATTTTACAGGCAAGATGCAGCAACAAATTCGGAGTTATTTGAACGCTGGTGGAGCTGGCAAAAAGTGATAGGAACTGATGTAACCTAGCCCTCAAAAGGGCTGTGATTACAAATAGTCACTACTCCCAAGTTGACCTATCTGTCTATTTAAGAGCACAGACCTGCCTGCTAAAAGTGCTAGGAACTGCTGTAACCTAGCCCTCAAAAGGGCTGCAATTACAAACTAGTCCCTACTCCTTAAACCTTTCAGTGTGACAGAAAATTCGCTTGCAATTCACAGTTTCACAGTTACAATATAGCGCTAACACTGCAGCAGTGCTGTCTAACACTCAGCTGCAGCAGTGAGAAAATGGCCTGGGGAAAATGGCTGGGTCTTATAGGGCAAGGACATGTGACATACACAGCCAATGACACATGCCCTTGCTTGTGTGAAAAAAAGCAATTCGCTCCGTGTGTGCGCTGCTGATAGGCTGACAGACTGCACCTCCCTCTGGAAATTCGGGAAAGAGAAAAAAAATGGAGATCTTCATTATCTCTGCAGAGATCCATCCCATGCCCCTCCCCCCCCCACTGTACACTCAAACTGTGTATTAACAGTGATTATCAGCATTACTGTGAAAAAATCCAGTTACGATTTTGGTGCACGAACAGTTATCGAACATAACCTCGAACTGCCGGATTTTTTCCAAATCGTTCGGGTTCGTCGAACGGCTCGAACACAGCCCAAAACAGCTTGAATTTGAGATTAGCGAACAGTTCGATTCGAACATCGCTCATCTCTAATGCTTACCTCCCTTCAAAATCAGAAAATGTCCAGCAGTGCCATTATCTCTGTACTGGCAGTTACTAGTAGGACTCAGCTACCGATCTACTGTTCAGAGAAATTTGGCTATAAGTGGTCTTCATGGAAAAATTGCTGCAAAAGAGCTATACCTTCAACATGGAAAGAAATCCAAATGACACAGCTATTAAATATAATAACTGGGGTGCAGGATAATGGAAGCAGGTGCTATGGACTCATGAGTCAAATTGTCAAATATTTGGCTGAAACAGAAGGGAGTGTGTACATTGAAGGAATAAAGAGTGGTACAATGAATGATTGCAAGCAAAAGTGAAGCATAGTGGAGATTCCTGGCAAGTTTGGGACTGCATTTCTCAAATGAAGTTGAATGGTGTCCTCAAATACAGAAATGCAGGAAGATACTTATCTATTATGCAATACCATTAGGGAAGTGTCTAGCATCAAAACAATTCTGCAACAGGACTACGAGCCTAAACAAAGAACTAATGTCATCAGGAACTCTCTTTATCATAAAGAAGAACACAAAGTCCTGGAAGTGATATTATGGCCCCCACAGAGCCCTAATCTCAATATGTGGGATTACACGAAGAGCTGATTTGATTTAAATTTATTATTTAGTTATCCACTTCACAGTTTATTAATTGATAACACTTTTATTTTTTAAACCATTCTTACTTTGCAACAGTTTTTTTTCTCCACACATGCCTAAAACTTTTGCTCTGTACTGTATATATAAGGGACTAAGGACACATCTGTCTGAAACGCATTGGTAGGCCATATGGGCTCTGAAATTTTAATGTATGTTAAATAAACTGAATATTCTATAAGGGTTTCTCCTTGCTGCTGGAATCTCGGTGTTTTTATATGTAAGTCTGGGCTATGTTAGTATTGGACAGGGTCGGACTGGCCCACCGGGTGACCACAGAATTCTCCGGTGGGACCCGGGGCCTTGGAGGGCCCCTGAGCACATTCATTACACTGTCGCAATAGTTAACAAGGCCACTGACATAGCAGAGACTGGATGTTGACATGTGTGCGCATGACCTGCGACAGGTGCATTCACATCAGCCGCCAGCCTCTGCTAGGTCAGCGGCCATTTTAACATGAGCGTGCTGGAACTCTAAGAAGAGGACGTGGCATGTCACGGGAACGTAGGCAGGTAAGAGAGTTTTTTTTTTTTCTTTCATTGTGGATGTGACATGATGCTGTGGCCAGGCCAAGGGACATGGGGGTACAGGTACAGCCAGGGCCAAGGGACATAGGGGGCACAGGCTCAACCAGGGCCAAGGGACATAGGGGGCACAGGCAAAGCCAGGACCAAGGGACATCGGGGGCCAGGATAGGGCACATTATTAAATAAAGGGAACCAGGATGAGAGACTCTTAAAGGGAACCTGTCAGGTCCCCGATGCCCTCCAACCCAGCAGCATTCACTTATTTATGAGCAAATTCCCTGCCTAACCAACACTGTATAACATTTTTCTGTAAAAATGAGGGTAAAAAAAGCATTTATATTTTACCCATTTCCCATGCTAATGAAGGCTTTGACTATTCGATGGGGTGCTAGTTGCCCCTGACTAGTCACCCCTCTTTTCATGTTATCACGCCCTAGTGGACTTGATAACATAATTTGCGTCACTTCCATCCCTTGCAAATCTCGCACACGCGTGCTGCACATTTTGGCAGTGTCACCACTAAAGCCAGGTGCCAGCTTCCCTGCTTTAGAGGCACTCTGTACATGACTGAAAGTTCAGAAGATGGCTTCCGGTTATGGAAAGAGGGATGACTAGTCAGGGGCAACTTACACCCCATCGACTAGTCAAAGCCCACTGTCACGATTCGTGACAGCTCTGGCTCTGCTTTAATTTAAACATTGTTTTTTGCTTTTGTGCCAGCGAAGGTTAATGTCAGTTTTCCTTGCTGCAAGCTGCTGGGTTGCTAGGTCAGTTGATGTGGGAGGTGACCACTCCCACCATCCTTTACAATGTCACATAACGCATCAGCTGACTGTTGGTGATAGAGTAAACTATGTTGACCAAGCCTGGAACAAAGAGCTCTCTGGTTACAGTGGTGCTTCTGCTGTGCTCATGGAGTTCGTGGTTCTGGTGCCGTATCCTCAGTTGTGTGGTGCTACTCGGCGGGGACAGTGTTAAGTTATATTTTCCCTTTTTCTGTCTGTTTTGTTGTTGTCCCTCTCCCTGTGTTGTTCACTATCTGCAGTGGTGAGGCAAGCTATTTCCCGGCCAGTGCACTAGCCAGGGAATAATGAGGAGACAAACAGAGTTTAGGCACGAGATGGCGGCGGGGGGTGGGAAGGACCCACTTACGGCGTTAGGGGTAGTTTAGGGACAGGCACAGGTTGGAGCTCAGGAGGTGCCCCATCCCTTGTTCTCTACTGTGAGGGCCTTCCTCTCCACATTCAATCCATTGTTGGTGTTCGTTGTGCTGTCCGATAAACTGACCTTTGTGGTTGTGACATTATTAACAACCAGACCATTTTTTTTATTCGGTGAACTTATGACTCAAGTGCAGGCTTTTGCTTACCTCACGGATGAGGTTAAGGAGTTGCGGTATCAGGTGTTGCAGCAGCTTCGGCAGGTGTCGGGGTTCTTGGTCTCGGATCACATCCAGGCTCAACCAGAACCCAAAATATCTCTCCCTGACTGGGTCTCTGGAGGGAGAGATACATGCATTTTATTCAAAGAAGCCTGTAAGCTATTTTTCAGGCTTCACCCTCGTTCTTCAGGGAGTGAGGAACAGCGTGTGGGGATTATAGTCTCCCTTCTCAAGGGTGATCCCCAATCCTGGGCCTTCTCCCTGCCAACCGTGTCACCATCTTTGCGGTCGGTGGACGAATTTTTTGCGGCAATGGCGCTGGTGTATGGGGATCCTGATGGCATCTCCCTGGCTGAGTCTCAACTCCGTAAGATCAAGCGGGGGGCGGCCGGCTGAGGAGTACTGCTCAGAGTTTTGGAGATGGGCCACTGACACTCAGTGGAATGACCCTGCTCTTAGAAGCCATTTCTGTCAGGGTATGTCAGCTAGGCTTCAGGATACTATGGTGCAGTATGCTACTCCTGGGTTGTTGGAGGCCACCATGGCCCTTGCTAAACGGGTGGATAGGCGCCTCAGGGAGAGACATACACCAAATCTACCCGCTGTTGTTCTTTCTAGGGAGCAGGACAGATTGGTGCAGACGGACCTATGCAGGTGGGAGGAGCCTCCTCTCAAACTAGGTAGCCTGCGGTTCACCGTGGGATGGGGGGCATGTTTCTAATGTGGTCTCATGGATCATTTCATCAATGTCTGCCCACCTTACGCCAAAGTACGTTATCCATCACAAAAGCTGCGTTCCCCTAGTCGTGTGGTGGGAGGTGACCAGGGTGTGTACATTTCCTCCACTTTTACGTCTCAGTTTACCATTACGGATGAAGTGGTGGTTGTAGTCAATTTAGTGGCGTCTCGCTTTGTTCAGATCCACAGTCTGATCGGTAGGAGGCTGGCAAGACCCATTTCCATTCATGCGATTGACTCTGTACCTCTCAGCCAGAGAAGTTTGACCCAAGTCATAGACAATATTAACCTGCGTATAGGGACTCTCCATGAAGAGTCCCTGTCATGCTACGACTTGGAGGGTATGCCAACTCCCATCGTCTTAGGCCTTCCCTGGCTGAAGAGACACAATCCGGTCATAGATTGGCGGTCTGGGGAAGTAGTGAGTTGGGACCATCTTGTAAAGACTGCTGCCTGGCAGTAAAGACTGCTGCCTGGCAGTTACTGTCTCTGCCGTCCATCTCAAACCTACCCCTTCTTCTCCGGTGGAGGCAGCTAAGGTGCTACCGGGGAATAGGGGCAGGATTCAACCGTCACCATAAGTTAACCCTGAGTCTCGGTGTTCTCTCGGGAGGAGGGATCAGGGTAGGGTAGTGGTTCCCCTGAATGTAGTGAGGGTATGAGTTTGGTGACACGGGGGAGCACCTCTGTGGTCTGTTCCTCAGGGAAATTATCGTCTGTTGGCAAACATATACGTGGAAATAAATGTTCAGGTCCGGACCTGTTTGTGAATGAGTACGTGTGGGTGTCCACTAAAAACATCAAGTGGAAGTACGCATCTGGGACCTGGAGTTCTAGGGTGATCAGGCCGTATTTGATGTCATCCATTATCAGTCTGGGGACTTTCCAGCTGGAGTTACCCCCAGTAATGCAGGTGCAGAACATATTCCACAGGTCGTCGCTCTGGAGATTTGTTGTGCCTCCCGAGCCTATATTATTTCCATCACCATTGGGCTGCGTTTGCCGTAAACCTGAGGATCAGGTGTCTGTGGAAGTGAACCTTAGTGGTTTGAGGGTCCTCACCCTATGTTATTTCCGGTGAGGTCTGGTGTTAAGGGTCAAGTGGCCCATCATTAAAAGGGGGGTACTGTCACGATCCATTTTTTTGGATTCGTGACAGCTCTGGCTCTGCTTTAATTTAAACGTTGTATTTTTGCTTTCGTGCCAGCAAGGGTTAATGTCAGTATTCTGCCACCGATATACATGGACGAGATGTATCTGAAGGGTGTGATCACGAATCTCTATATAAACAATGGCGGATAGCGTTACTCGCCAGCTCGTGATCCTATCTCTATCAGCGGCGCATGGTAGTCCGGAAGGATGATGCAGTAATAAATTCAACAGGCTTTATTACAGTACCTTGATGAGACGAGATGTCATGGAAGTTGAAGAAATGGAGATGAGGTAAAGTGAAGACTGTAGAAGAAGCGGGTATAGCAGCACCAGATTAGAGACGGTAGGAGCTCCAAGCTGGAGGTAACAAGAGAATCCTTTTTCCAGCTCTGCAGCTCATGTGTCAAAACAAGATGGCCAGAGTACAAGACAGGAAAAGCCAGCCAAAGAAAGGAGGAGCTTTAGGCAGAGAGGTATTATGGGAAACACCATAACAAATATTAGAGTGCAATACAAACAATGGCCTGTAGATGGCAGCAAAGTTTAACAAATACAATAGATGATGTTAAATATATACAATTACATGAATGTCCATGTATGTCTGAAAATCTATCAGAATAACTGAAACAGTACAGTCAGTTTTCCTTGCTTCAAGCTGCTGGGTTGCTATGTCAGCTGATGTGGGTGGTGACCACTCCCAACATCCTTTAAATAGTCACACAACTCATCAGCTGTCTGTTGGTAATACAGTAATCTATGTTGGCCAAGCCTGGAGCAAAGAGCGCTCTGGTTGCAGTGGTGCTTCTGCTGTGTTTGTGGAGTTTGTGGGCATGGTGCCATATTCTCAGCTGTGTGGTGCTTTTCAGTGGAGACAGTGTTAAGTTCTATTCTCCCTTTTTCTGTCTGTCTTGTTGTTGCCCCTCTCCTTGTGTTGCTCACCATCTGCAGTGGTGAGGCAAGCGTCCTTGCTGGCCAGTTCATTAGCCAGGGAATAGTGAATAGACAAACAGGGTTTAGGCACGAGACGGCGGCGGTGGGAAGGACCCGCTTAGGGCGTTAGGGGAGCTTAGGGACTTGCACAGGTTGGAGCTCAGGAGGTGCCCCATCCCTTGTTCCCTTCTGTGAGAGCCTTCCTCTCCCCATTTCATCCCTTTGTTGGTGTTTATTGTGCTGTCCGCTGGACCGACCCTTGTGGTCGTGACACCCTCCTTAGCATAGGAAACAGGAGTTGGAGCCATACATTTACAAACACTTAGGTAGAAACAATTACGGTAAAACTTTTATTTATCTCTTCACAGGTTACAGGTCAACAGACTCTATTTTTAGCAAGTTATTTCAAGTATTTCTACTTTGTACATGAGGCAAGTAATATTTCCAACAATTTTTAGCAAACAGATAAAATGATAGTATGTCAGAAGTTAACTAGCGCCAAACTAATTGTGTCTTTAAATGGCTTGGAAAATTCCAGAGAAAAAAGATCTCAAAGCTTTAGATCTTTCTGATAGAATAATTTGCATTATTTTAGCTGATTGGAGGAGTACATGTGGCAGTATTTTAAGGTCTACAGTCAAAATCTACTTGTCTCTTTCCTTGACTTCACAGAACCATGAAAACAAATCATCCACAACATCAGAAAAAGAATTATGGACCTCCACAGGTCTGGTACATCTTTGGGAGAACATTCCAAATGCCTGAAGGTGCTATGATCTAGCATATGATCTAAAAAATTTAAAGCCCATGGGACTAATAATAAATAATATGCTTTGGTGCAAAAACAAATCAAGAACAGCAACCACCTTGTGAAGATACTGAAGGAAACATGGATAAATGCAAGGATGGGCATACCATTGGTGCAACCTGTGCACCCGCACAGGAGTCCAGTAGTAAAGGGGACCTACTACAGCCTACAAAGCGGCACATAATGTGCAATATGATGATCTGTTAAGACTCCAAAGGTTTACATAGTGTTCTAGCACAGGGACCCTCTCCTGTCTATGTCCTCTCCTGAACAAATCATCTGTATCAACAATAAAACATGTCCTATGTTCTCATGACCTGAAAGGTTGTTCAGCAAGGAAGAAGCCACTGCTCCAAAACCACCAGAAAAAAAAGTCAAGTTACTATAGTATGCAACTGTACATGAGGACAAAGATAATTCCTTTTTGCAGAAATGTACTCTTGTTTTCATTAAACAAAAATGGAATGTTTTTTACTATGCTAACCATTGTTTTGTATGGAACATAAGGGGGAGGTTTACAAGCCAAAGAACAGAGTCATAAAAATAAAGTATTGGTTGGCAGCATCATGTTGCCTGATGCAGTAATGAAAATTATGTGATGATATTCAAGCAACAGCTCAAGACATCAGCCAGGAAGTTAAAAGTTGGGAGCAGATGGGTCTTCTTCCAAATGGACAATTGCCCCAATCATTCTTCCAATGTTGTGACTAGAGATGAGTGACTTTGCCTCCGGGAGGGTCGAGTCGGGTTTCGTGAAACCCGACTTTCTCAAAAGTCGAGTCGAGCGAAATCGCCCGACTATCGAGAAAAGTCAGAGGTCCGACTGAAACACGAATCCCAATGCAAGTCAATGGGGAAGCAAAGTTGGCAGGGAGTGGAGGACAGTAAACACACCTACAGTGCCCATTTCAATGTCAACGACATCAATTCTTATTACTTAAGCTTGTCAACCTTAATTTACTTTATAATAATAGTAACGCATTGAAAACTGGGGGTTATTTGGCTAAAATTGGGGGGGGAGGTAGGGCTGGCTCCAGGTTTTTGTGTGCCCCGGCGAAAGAGTGTCAGTGCGCCCCTTTAACACATAACACAATTCATGATGCTCCGATATGGCACAGAAATATAGGTATAGTACAATGACAAATACTTCACTTCTTACATTACTTGACTGATATCTATTTTAAATTCTACAATAGCTCCAAAACCGGACAGTATATTCCTCCATACAGTATTATGGCCACCACATAGTGCGCCATACAGAATAATGAGCCCCATATATTGCTCCATACAGAATAATTGGTCCCATATAATGTTCCATACAGTAGATGATGAGCTCCACATAATGCTACAGTATATGATGGTCCCCATATAATGTGCCATACAGTATAGGATGGTCCCCATAGAGTATAATGAACCCCACATATTGCTCCATACAGTATAATGAGTCGCATATAAAGCTCCATACAGTATATGATGGGCCCCATATAATGCTCCATACAGAATGGGCTCCATATAATGTTCCATACAGAATAGGCCCCATATGTGCTCCATATGATGCTCCATACCCTATATGATGCCCCATAAATAATGAACCCCATATGATGCTCCAGTATATGATGGGCCCCATGGATGATGCTCCAGTGTATGATGGGCCTATATAATGCTCCATATATAATGGGCCCCATATGATGCTCCAGTATATGATGGGCCCCATGGATGATGCTCCAGTGTATGATGGGCCTATTTAATGCTCCATATATAATGGGCCCCATATGATGCTCCAGTATATGATGGGCCCCATGGATGATGCTCCAGTGTATAATGGACCCCATATATGATGCTCCAGTGTATGATAGGCCCCATGAATGACGCTCCAGTGTATAATGGGCCTGTATATGATGCTCCAGTATATGATGGGTCACATTTATAATGCTCCAGTGTATAATGGACCCCGTAGATGATGCTCCAGTGTATGATGGGCCCCATGGATGATGCTCCAGTGTATGATGGGCCTATATAATGCTCCATATATAATGTGCCCCATTTATAATGCTCCAGTGTATAATGGGCCCTGTATATGATGCTCCAGTGTATGATGGGCCCCATTTATAATGCTCAAGTGTATGATGGGCCCCATATATAATTCTCCAGTGTATAATGCTCCCAACATTAAAAAAAATGAAATACCTCTCCTCGCTGGGCAATGCTCTACTCTGGACTCCTCAGCATCGCCATCTTCCAGCTCTCTGCACTTGGACTGTTCAGGCAGAGGGCATAGAGATGTGACATCATCGCGCTCTCTGGCCTGAATGTCACTGTCAGGAAACGCGGAAAACGTCACAGCGGTGGAGCAGGGAGAGGTAAGTATTGCAAGTGCTGGAGCCCTGAGCAAGCAGGGGGGACCCACTCGTGGGCGACGGCACTGGCACAGGGCCCCACATAGTACAGTCATGGCCAAAAGTTTTGAGAATGACACAAATATTAATTTTTACAAAGTCTACTGCTTCAATTTTTCTAATTGCAAATTGCATATGCTCCAGAATGTTATAAAAAGTGATCAGCTTAACAGTAATTACTTGCAAAGTCAATATTTGGCTAGAAAATGAACTTTATCCCCCAAAACACATTTCAACATCATTGCAGCCCTGCCTTTAAAGGACCAGCTAACCTCTTTTCAGTGATTGCTCCATTAACACAGGTGTGGGTGTTGATGAGGACATGGCTGGAGATCAATCTGTCATGATTAAGTAAGAATGACACCACTGGACACTTTAAAAGGAGGCTGGTGCTTGGCATCATTGTTACTCTTCTGTTAACCATGGTTATCTCTAAAGAAACACGTGCAGTCATCATTGCAATGCATAAAAATGGCCTAACAGGGAAGAGTATCGCAGCTAGAAAGATTGCACCTTAGTCAACAATCTATCGCATCATCAAGAACTTCAAGGAGAGAGGTTCCATTGTTTCCAAAAAGGCTACAGGGCGCCCAAGAAAGACCAGCAAGCGCCAGGACCGTCTCTTAAAAGTGTTTCAGCTGCGGGATCGGGCTACCAGCAGTGCAGAGCTTGCTCAGGAATGGCAGCAGGCAGGTGTGAGTGCATCTGCATGCACTGTGAGGCGGAGACTCTTGGAGCAAGGCCTGGTCTCAAGGAGGGCAGCAAAGAAGCTACTTCTCTCCAGAAAAAACATCATGGACAAACTGATATTCTGCAAAAGGTACAGGCAGTGGACTGCTGAGGACTGGGGTAAAGTTATTTTCTCTGATGAATCCCCTTTTCGATTGTTTGGGACATCAGGAAAACGCCTCATTCGGAGAAGACAAGGTGAGCGCTACCACCAGTCTTGTCTCATGCCAACTGTTAAGCATCCTGAAACCATTCATGTGTGGGGTTGCTTCTCAGCCAAGGGAATCGGCTCTCTCACAGTTTTGCCTAAAAACACAGCCATGAATAAAGAATGGTACCAGAATGTCCTCCAAGAGCAACTTCTCCCAACCCTCCAAGAGCAGTTTGGCGATCAACAATGCCTTTTCCAGCATGATGGAGCACCTTGCCATAAAGCAAAGGTGATAACTAAATGGCTCAGGGAACAAAACATAGAGATTTTGGGTCCATGGCCTGGAAACTCCCCAGATCTTAATCCCATTGAGAACTTGTGGTCAATCATCAAGAGACGGGTGGACAAACAAAAACCTAAAAATTCTGACAAAATGAAAGCATTGATTGTGCAAGAATGGACTGCTATCAGTCAGGATTTGTTCCAGAAGTTGATTGAGAGCATGCCAGGGAGAATTGCAGAGGTCCTGAAGAAGAAGGGTCAACACTGCAAATATTGACTTGCTGCATTAACTCATTCTAACTGTCAATATAAGCTTTTGTTAAGGTGCTGCCACACTAAACAATCCCGCTAGCGATCACGATAACGACGCATACTAATGCGATCGCTAGCGGGATTGTTTCTATATCGCTAAGTGCGGCCACATTTAGCGATATAGTTAACGACGCTATCGCCGTTAGCGATCTTCTTAACGACTTTAGCGGTACAAAAGTACCGCTAAATCGCTAAGAAAAGGTGCCACACTAGCGATATATACTTACCCAGCGGGAGCGCCGACGAGAAAATAGGGTCCGGAACGATTCCAGCGACGAGCGAGATCACAGCAGGAAGCTCGTCGCTGGCAGATGCCGCACTGAACAACATCGCTAACGGGATCGCTAAATAGTGACGTTTTTTAGCGATCCCGTTAGCGATATTGTTCAGTGTGGCATACCCTTTACTCCTATGTTTGCAATTATATTTCTGTCTGTGATAAAAAACATCTGTCAAAACACACATAAAAACCAGAGGGCAGCAGATCATGTGAAAATATAATATTTGTGTCATTCTCAAAACTTTTGGCCATGACTGTACACTGGTGTCTCTGACGGTGAGTGGGCCCCCCACCGTCAGAGTCACCGCCGTACTATGAGGGGCCCTGTGCCAGTGCCGTCGCCCACAAGTGGGCCCCCCCACCTCCTCAGGGCACCGGCACTTGCCCGGGTGCGCCAGGTGCTGACGCGGCACTGGGGGGGGTACAGCCCAGTTAGGGAGGTGGAAAAACTGGCATATGTTGAGGTGTAGGCTGGACGTTCAGCAGCTGCAAATGGAGGAATTGGAGAAGTCGAAGAAAGAGGAGAACAAAGCGAGCCATTTTGCTGGCAACCTATGTGTCATCAGGGGAAGGTGGTACAAAATCCTTTGAAACCCAGGCATGGTTCATTTTAATGAAGGTGAGATCACCACCATTTTGGGTCGACAGCCGGGTCCTTCTTTCTGTCAGGATTGATCCAGCAGCACTGAAGACTCTTTATGATAGCACACTACCAGCAGGGCAAGCGAACTCCTGTAAGGCATATTGTGCCAATTCAGGCCAGGTGTCCAGTTTACAGGCCCAGTTGTCAAAGGGGAATGAACTGTGAGGGAGAACATCGATAGGGGAGGAGAGGTAATTTTGAACCATAGTTGACAACTGCTGTTCCTGTCTGTTGCATTCGATTCAGTATTACGAGTCGTGTGAGCGGTACTCGAGAAATCAGTCCACAACATGGTCATGAAACCCCTGTCTCCAACGCCACTTCGGCTGTGTGCATCACGAACACCTCTTCCATTTGGCCCAGTACGGCTCGTGGTAGAACCTGCACTGCTGCTGTGTGCTGGGAATGCCTCTAACAAATGGTTTACCAGAGTCGCTTGTTTGTTCACCAATATTAGCTCTAGGTTCTCCTGTGGCATGATGTTCTGTAATTTGCCTTTATAGCATGGATCGAGAATGCTGACCAACCAGTAGTCGTCATCCTTCATCATTTTGGCAATGCGGGGGTCCCTTTTTAGGATCCGCAAGACATAATCACACATGTGGGCCAATGTTCCAGGTGTCAATGATGCACTGACAGTGGTGGGTGGAGGAGCACTTTCTGCCAAATCCACATCCCTCCAGTCACGCAAAAACCCTGTACCTGACCTTGGCAAGCCAACATTTTCTCTTGCCCACTGAGAAGCATCCTCCTCCCCAAAATAATCATCCCCCTCATCCTCCTCCTCCTCTTCCTCCACCTCGTCCAGGACAGTTCCCTGAGCAGACAATGCCTGACTGTCATCAAGGCTTCCCTCCTCCTCTGCTGCAGATGTCTGATCCTTAATGTGCGTCAAAGTTTGCATAAGCAGACACATAAGTGGGATGCTCATGCTTATGATGGCGTCGTCTGTGCTTACCAGCCGTGTGCATTCCTCAAAACACTGAAGGACTTTACAGAGGTCTTTCAGCTTTGACCACTGCACACACGACAACTCCATGTCTGCCCTAAAACTGCCTGCCCGTGTATCCTCCCACAAATGCATTACAGCCTGCCTCTGTTCGCACAGCCTCTCAACTATGTGCATGGTGGAGTTCCACCTTGTCGCAACGTCTATGATTAGGCGGTGCTTGGGGAGGTGGAGCGATCGCTGCAGCCTCTGCATACGACTGGAGTCTACGGGTGAGCGACGGATATGCAAGCACAGTCTTCGCACCTTATGGAACAGGGCTGTTAACTTCAGATAATTAATTAGGAAGCACTGCACCACCAGGTTCAAGGTGTGAGCCAGGCAAGATATGTGTCTGAGTTTTGCCAGGGCTATGGCCGCCACAAAATTCCGGCCGCTATCACTGACTACCTTGCCTGGCGCAAGATGTAGACTGCCCAGCCATGACTCAGTTTCTTGCTGTAAGTAGTCGGCCAGTACCTCCACAGTGTGTCTGTTGTCGCCCAAAGATATCAGCTTTAAAACAGCCTGCTGATGCTTACCACTAGCTGTTCGATAGTGGGACACCTCGTGTGCAACACTGGCAGCTGTGGATGGAGTGCTCGTGTGATTGTGCTCTCTCAACGAGCTTTCACTTCTGGAGGAGGAGGAGGGTCGAACGCCTACAGCCAACTGTTGCCTATATCGTGTGCTAGGCAGCACTGTCCCACCGCCGCTGTCCCTGTTGACCCTGCATCCACCACATTAACCCAGTACACAGTGATGGACACGTAACGGCCTTGGCCATGCCTACTGGCCCATGCATCTGTTGTGAGGTGCACCTTTCCACTCTCTGATTGTTTGAGTGCATGGACAATGCGGTCTTTCACATGCAGGTGGAGGGCAGGGATGGCTTTTCTAGAAAAGAAGTGCCGACTGGGTAGGTCATAGCGTGGGACAGCGTAGGCCATGAGCTCTCGGAACGCTGCGCTTTCAATCAAACGGTAGGGCATCATCTCTAATGAGATCAGTTTGGCAATGTAGGCATTCAAAGTCAGTGTATGCGGATGAGAGGATGAGTACTTTCTTGTCCTACTCAGAGTGTCTGCTAGGGTGAGCTGGACTTGAGAACTGCATATGGGGGAACTAGCGGTGGACATGATGGACTGAGAGGGGGTTGGTGATGATGATGGTGGTGGTGGTGGTGGTGGTGATGGCCTAGATTCAGTCTTTCGTTTCAAAAACATTGTGATTCCCTGACTGCTTTGGCCTTGCGACGACACCTCAACATTTCTTGCTGGTGGTGTGCTAACCGGTGGGCTTACAGTGGGGGAAGCAATGTAGCATTGCTGGCTACCTTCAGTCGGGAGCAGGTGCACATGTGCTACCTGAGGTTTTGTAGTCCGTCCACGCTTGCAAGTGCATGGTGATTAAATGTCTATGTAATGTAAGGAGTACAGTTCATATAGTGTCTTGTGCTTGGGTGCGATGAAAACACAGGAGTCACAGGTTTGATATAGAAGGTCTTGTATTACTTCATACAAGTGGCAATAATAGTCACACAGTTTGCAGATACAAAAGCAGGAGACACAGCAGGCCAGAGTAACTTAAGCTCAGCAATCACTCTCCACAACAGGTTCAGGATCTCTTCTCTGTTACCATAAGTCCATGCAAACGTGGATTTATCAAATAGCAAGGTTCCAAAGTCCACGAGTGTTCCAAAGTTCCACAATAGGAAATAACTGGAGTACAAGGTCCAAGGCTTCCAGGAGTCAGGTCACAGGTTCACTGCAGGCTTGATTCTGAAGCACTGATTGCTCAGCTGTGGCTGCTTAAGAAGCAAGAGGGAGAGAATCAGGGCGGGAACATGCAAGCTGGAAACTCCATATTGACTGAGGGCAAGACAGCTGCAGCAAGACAGAAAGTAAAATGGCTGACGGAAAAACTGAGTTTCAGGAACATGTACACAGAACCTTACATTACTCCCCCCTTAGGGACAACCTCCGGATGACCTCAGACCAGGCTTGTGTGGGTACCTCTGATGAAACTGACGGAGCAAGCGAGGAGCATTAACGTTATTGACTGGCTCCCATGAGTTGTCCTCCACTGGGTAGCCCTGCCATTTAATCAAATATTGTAACTGATTTCTATACAACCTGGAATCTAGAATCCTTTCCACCACAAATTCTTCCTGACCATCGACTAGCACTGGGTCAGGGCAAGGAGAAGAACGTCCAGGAAACGTATTGGGTGTCGCAGCCTTTAGTAGAGATACATGAAAGACAGGGTGGATTCTCATAGTTCTGGGCAGTTGAAGACGACAAGCGACAGCACTTATAATTTTACTGATTTTATAAGGTCCAATGTATTTATGTCCCAACTTAGATGATGGAATTCTTAACTTAAGATTTCTGGTTGACAGCCAGACCAGGTCTCCTACCTTGAAAGCTGGTGCAGGTTTACGAAATTTATCTGCGGCTTTCTTGTACCTTTCCTGAGCCAATTCTAGATTTTCCTTTAGAAGATCCATATTCTTTTGTAAAGACGTGATTCTTTCAGCCACTGCTGGTAAAGGCGTTTCTATGGGAAATCGTGGAAGAATGTTAGGATGATAACCTAGATTGGAGTAAAAAGGAGACTGCTTAGTGGAGGCGCTCTGAGAGTTGTTATAAGAGAACTCAGCCAATGGAAGTAGATCCACCCAATCATCCTGTAGGTGGCAGATAAAACAGCGGAGATACTGCTCCAGGGTCTGATTGGTTCGTTCCGTCTGTCCATTAGTCTGAGGATGAAAAGCAGAAGAAAGGTTCACTTTAATGTCAAATGCTGCACAGAAATTTTGCCAAAACCTTGAAGTGAATTGCACCCCTCGATCCGAAATAACCTCATCTGGTACTCCATGTAAGCGAAACACATTTTTAATCATCAAATCTGATGTCTGTCTTGCAGTGGATAAGCCGACACAAGGGATAAAATGAGCTGCTTTTGTTAAACGATCAACCACCACTAGAATGGTGTTCTTCCCTTGAGAGGTTGGTAACTCCACAATGAAGTCCATAGAAATGGATCCCCACGGGCGGGACGGGGTGAGAAGAGGTTGCAACAGACCAGTTGGTGAGGAGCGAGGTGTTTTGCATCTTGCACAGACTTCACATGAAGTGACATAGTTTAAAACATCCTTCCTGCAAGTGGGCCACCAAAAGAAACGAGAAAGAAATTCCTGTGTCTTTAGAATTCCTCTATGCCCAGCTATCTTGGAATCATGAATGAGTTGCAATACTCTTAATCTGACTGTTTCAGGAATATACAGACGTTGTCCCTGAATCCACACACCATTCTTAAAGACAAGACTTACGTCCCTTGGGGGTTGTGCCAACAAGGAATCCGCATGGTATGCTTCCTTGATGTCCTTAAGTAGGTCTTGATTATGAATCACTCCCAGGAATCTAGAGTCAGGAAGAATAGTCTTAGGAGGAGTAAGTGGACGTGTCTCTGCTGAATAAATCCTAGAGAGTGCATCAGCCTTTCCATTGCGCGATCCTGGTCTATAAGAAATAATAAAATTAAATTGGTTTAAGAAAAGATTCCAGCGAGCCTGGCGAGGAGTCAGGCACTTAGCCGACCTGATAAATTCAAGGTTACGATGGTCTGTCAGGACGACTATTTGCTGTGCAGCTCCCTGAAGAAGGTGTCTCCATTCTTTGAAGGCGGCAATAATGGCCAACAACTCTCTATTGCCCACATCGTAGTTCCTCTCAGCCGAAGACAACTGCTGGGAAAAGAAGGCACAGGGATGCAAGACATTCTTCTCACCTGTTCTCTGAGAGAGTATAGCTCCAACGGCACAGTCTGAAGCATCCACCTCTATTATGAAGGCAAGTTCGGGGTTGGGATGTACTAAGATAGGTGCAGTGGTAAATTTATCTTTTAGACGGGAAAATGCTTCCTGGCCTTGGGGAGTCCAGGAGAACCTAGACTCTTTCCGGGTAAGTTGGGTGATAGGTGACACTACCTCAGAGAAATTCCTAATGAAACGTCTATAGAAATTGGCAAACCCGATGAAGCGCTGCACCTCCTTCACATTTCTAGGACTTGGCCAATCCTTGATGGCTTGGGTCTTGCTTCCATCCATACTAATTCCTTGTGTAGACAGTACATACCCCAGAAATTGAATTTCGGTCCTATGGAATTCACACTTTTCAAGTTTGATGTAAAGATGATTTTGTCTTAGACGTTCCAAGACTATTCTCACATGTCCATGATGTTCCTCTGTGGAGTTAGAAAAAATTAGAATATCATCCAAATAAATCACCACGAATGTATCTAGGAGATCCCTGAAGATGTCATTCACCAAGTGTTGGAAAGTGGCTGGGGCGGTACTCAGACCAAAAGGCATAACTAGATATTCAAAGTGTCCATAGCGTGACCTGAATGCAGTCTTCCATTCATCCCCAGGTCTAATACGGACTAAGTTATAGGCCCCACGGAGATCTAGTTTAGAGAAAATTTTGGCATGTCGCACTCTCTCCAATAACTCAGGGATTAAAGGCAATGGATAACGGTTTCTAATAGTAACCTTATTGAGTTCCCTATAGTCTACGCAGGGTCTCAGAGATCCATCTTTCTTCTTTACAAAGAAGATGGGTGCACCTGCAGGAGATGAAGAGGGGCGTATGAAGCCCTTGGCTAGATTTTCGTCTATGTAATCCTTTAAAGCCTTTAGCTCGGGCCCCGCCAGGGGGTAGATCTTACCAAAAGGTATCTCTGCTCCAGGCAATAATTCAATTGGACAATCATATGGACGGTGAGGGGGAAGCTGGTCAGCGTTCTTCTTGTCACATAAATCCACATAGTCCTGGTATACAGCTGGTAGTTCAGGGACTGACATGGTTCCTTTAGGAACAGAGCAAGCTGAAACTTTTGGACTCATCTGTTTCTCTGGAAAGTGTAATTCCTTGGTCTCCCAGTTAATGGTAGGATTCTGAGCCTGCAGCCATGGTAGCCCTAGAATAATGGGAAAGTGGGGAGAAGAGATAAGCATAAAGGACAGTTTCTCTTGATGATCTTTACCCATAAGAACCCTCAAAGGCTCTGTTTCCTGATCCACTGGTCCAGAGGTCAGCAGGGAGCCATCCACAGTTTCCATCTGTACTGGAGTAGCCTTCTTCACTGAACGTATCCCCTGTTTCAGAGCAAAGGAGACATCCATAAAATTTCCACTTGCCCCTGAGTTGATCATAGCAGAGCTAGACACCCAAGCTGAGTCAACCCAGAGTTTGATGGAAAGAAAGCAATGAGAATTGTTTTTCTTACAACTCAGCTGGGACACCGCTGAGGAAACTTGAAAAATTGCAGCGTTTACACAGTCAACGTCCTCAGAAGTAACGGAGTTTAAGTCCGAGAAATCAAGATCTGTTGCTGCAGATCTCTCTGGAGCCTGAGGCTCAGACCTGACAGATCCCCTCTCGCAACACTCACAGTGAATGAGTGCTGCAGTAGTCTTACGAGAACGGCTGGGGCAGTTTATAATGAAGTGCCCTGACTTACCACAATAGAAACATAGATTCTCCTTAAAACGATGTTCCTTTCGTGCATCACTAACCCGTCTTTGTAAATAGTCCACCTGCATGGGTTCAGGTTCAGGTTCCCGTGTGATCCTACTCAAAGGTTCCTTAGCTGGAGAGGAAGGTAGGAAAAGGGTAGTGCGATTGCTTTCGAACCATCTCTCTTGCCTGCGTTCAGTCAGACGAGTATCAATACGGATGCAGTAGTTAATAAAGTCGCCTAACGCAGTGGGAGGGTCGGCACGAGCAAGTTCATCCTTAATCAGTGGAGATAACCCTTTTCGAAAAATAGATTTTTTTGGCGGAACTGTCCCAGGTGGTATCAAGGGCCATCTCCTGAAATCCAAGGCATATTCAGCTACCGAGTGCTTACCTTGGCGCAAAGCTAACATGGCTGCTTCAGCTGTTGCACCTCGATTGGGGTCATCAAACACCTGTCCCATGGCTGAAATGAAAGCATCAAGATGATCCAAACATTCATCCTCAGTCTCAATCAGAGGGTTTGCCCACATCAAAGCCTTGTTGGTAAGCAACATAATTATAGTAAGCACTTTAGATCGTTCAGTGGGAAATTGTGAAGCATGTGCAGAAAAAAACAGATTGCATTGATTAATAAATCCCCTGAATTTCTCACGTTCACCGCCAAAACGAAAAGGGGGCAACTTGGGAATCCCAGAACTCGGGGCTACGGCAGGAGCCTGGACTCGCTCCTCTAGAACCTCAATCCTGGCTCGCAAATCCTGGGCAGTCTGTCCAAACACTTGCAAATTGTGATTAGTGAGGTCCTGTAGGTTTGTAAAACGGGTTTTTATAGTCTGCAAATCTGCAAGGATATTATCAGTCACTCCGCAAAGTTCCTTTATGCGGGCCTCCATTTTCCAGATCTTTTAAGACAGGAGTACTGGAAGGAGAGGAGAAGAAAAAAAAAACAATAGTGTTTACCTGTGGTAACACTGCAGAGAGAAAAAAAAAATTAAGAATGGTTGTGAGAAGTCACAACCACTATCATCACAGAAAGTTCAACCGGACATCTGATATCCACAGTTACAGCAGACACAAAAGAGGAAAGAAAAAAAAACAATAGGTTTACCTGTGGTAACACTGCAGAAAAAAAACTTAAGGGAATTGCTCACCTGGAATGGATGTACTGTCATCACAGAAAGTACAACCGGACATCTGATATCCACAGTTACAGCAGACACAGCCTTTCCAGACCCAGCAGACACTAACGTTTGTCTTCAGAATCTTGTAATGTAAGGAGTACAGTTCATATAGTGTCTTGTGCTTGGGTGCGATGAAAACACAGGAGTCACAGGTTTGATATAGAAGGTCTTGTATTACTTCATACAAGTGGCAATAATAGTCACACAGTTTGCAGATACAAAAGCAGGAGACACAGCAGGCCAGAGTAACTTAAGCTCAGCAATCACTCTCCACAACAGGTTCAGGATCTCTTCTCTGTTACCATAAGTCCATGCAAACGTGGATTTATCAAATAGCAAGGTTCCAAAGTCCACGAGTGTTCCAAAGTTCCACAATAGGAAATAACTGGAGTACAAGGTCCAAGGCTTCCAGGAGTCAGGTCACAGGTTCACTGCAGGCTTGATTCTGAAGCACTGATTGCTCAGCTGTGGCTGCTTAAGAAGCAAGAGGGAGAGAATCAGGGCGGGAACATGCAAGCTGGAAACTCCATATTGACTGAGGGCAAGACAGCTGCAGCAAGACAGAAAGTAAAATGGCTGACGGAAAAACTGAGTTTCAGGAACATGTACACAGAACCTTACAGTCTAAGCATGCAACTGGTATTCAAATTTCGGATATTTTTCTCTCGGCTAAAGGTCCTTCCGCACTTCTTACAGATAACCTTTGCCTCATCAATAGGATTTTGGCCAAAAAAGTGCCACACTGCACTCTTCCTACTATGGGATAAAATTTCAGGGCTTGCACGCTGTGCTAATTTGACCATCTGCCCAAGCTGTCCTGCAACTCTTTTTGATTTTTTAACATGTTTTTGGACTGCTATGGGCCTGCCAGATAACCGCTGCTGCGATGTCGATGTCTGCTGAGGTTCCTTCTCCTCTTCTGAGCCATTGCCAGCGGCACCCTCTTCCCCCAATGGTTGCCAATCCGGGTCAACAACTGGGTCATCCATCACCTCCTCTTCAAATTCATCTGCACCTTCCTCTGTGTCACCGTGTAAGGTGGTATAGTATGCAGGAAGGGGCACCTGAGTTTCATCAGGGTCAGTTTCTGGCTCAGTAGACTGCGAGGGCAATGTAGTGCTCTGGGTGAATGTACCAGCAGAATCATCGAGCAGTGGCTGTGCATCAGTGCACTCCATGTCAGATTCATCTTGGACTGGGGAATTCAGGATTTGACCCAGGCATGGTATGTGAAAAGAGCTCCATGGAGTAATCTGAAGTGTGGCCTGCCGCATCCTTCACTTTTGGTGGGGGTGAAGGACACAAGGAAAGGTGTCGTTCCTGACCAGGAGCCTGCACTGACGACTCAGTGCTTGCATTTTTTGAAACATCAGAAGAAGAGGCGATAGAGCTGGAGGCTGTTTTGGCAATGTAAGCCAAAACCTATTCCTGATGCTCCGGCTTTAAAAGCGGTTTACCTACTCCCAGAAAAGGGAGCCTTCCAGGCCTTCTGGAGCCAGACGATGACGCAGGCTCAACACCTCCTGCCTTAGGTGCTATTGTGCTTTTGCCACTACCAGTAGATGCACCACCACCACCGTCAGTACCAGCTGGACCCCCACGCCCACGTCCGCGGCCTCTTCCATCATACTTCCTCATGTTTGGGAAAATGTACCAAAAATACCAGCAGATATATAGTACTGTATCAGAAGCGTACAGCTATATACGGTGAAAGGGAAAATTGTAAATCTCCGTATATATTTCCGGAGTCAGACACAGACGCTCACAGGCTCAGTTTGGATTAGAACAGAATATAAAAAGCAGAAAAAGGGTACTATATCAGAAGCGTACAGCTGTATACAGTCTAGGGGTTATTGTAAATCTCCGTATATATTTCCGGAGTCAGAAACAGAGGCTCCCAGGCTCAGTATGGATTAGACAAGAATATAAAAAGCAGAAAAAGGGTACTGTATCACAAGCGTACAGCTGTATACAGTCTAGGGGTAATTGTAAATCTCTGTAAATATTTCAGGAGTCAGAAACAGACGCTCACAGGCTCAGTATGGATTAGACCAGAATATAAAAAGCAGAAAAAGGGTACTGTATCACAAGCGTACAGCTGTATACAGTGTTGGGGTAATGTTAAATCTCCGTATATATTTCCGGAGTAACACACAGATGCTCACAGGCTCAGTATGGATTAGACCAGAATATAAAAAGCAGAAAAAGGTTACTGTATCAGAAGATACCAGGTGTACTGTATACAGTGTAGGGGTAATTGTAAATCTACGTATATATTTCCGGAGTCAGACACAGACTCTCACAGGCTCAGTATGGATTAGACCAGAATATAAAAAGCAGAAAAATGGTAATGTATCAGAAGATACCAGGTATATACAGTGTAGGGGTAATTGTAAAGCTCCGTATATATTTCCGGAGTCACACACAGATAGCATGTATTTGTCCGTGATACCAGCCGGTACACAGTAGTGTGTGAGGAACTTACAGCTCTATAAGGTGTGGGAAAAAATGAATGCTCGGTAACTGTGCAGAAAAAAAGAATTAAAGTATTAGTGCTGTGTAAAAACCAGTCTGCACCGCAGTGTACACACAGCCATACAGGTAGCAAGCAGCCTATTAACCACCACTGCTGCACACAAGAAAATCCTCCCCTGTCACTGGCAGGCAGCCTAATTACCAGCGCTGCTGCACACAAGAAAATCCTCCCCTGTCACTGCACACTAACTGTACAGCACAGTTGCTATCAGCACAAGCACATAATAACTTCTGTTTCCAGCCCTAACTCTCTCCCTACTGATAAACAGCGTCAGCAACCTCTCCGTACTGTTAAGATCGGCAGAAGTAAAATGGCGGTTGGCGGTCAGGGATTTTAAAGACACTATGACGCCCCCCAAAGCAAGCCAATCACTGCAATGCCCTTCTCTAAGATGGTGGTGGCCGTTGCCCATGTCATCTCATTGCCCACAGTGTACGTCCTTGCTCATTGGCTGAGAAAAGGCGCCTGCAAGCATTATGGGAAAACCGACTTTGGCGCTCGGGTCGATGACCACATGGCCGGCCTCAAGCTATGGTCGGGTTTCGCTCTGCGAAACCCGACTTTGGTGAAAGTTGGCGACTTTTGAATCTGACCAACCTGTTTTGCTCAACTCTAATTGTGACTAAATGGCTTAACCCCTTAGTGACAGAGCCAATTTTGATCTTAATGAACAAATAAATTTTTACAACTCTGACCACTGTCACTTTATGTGCTAATAACTCTGGTACGCTTCACTGATTCTGAGAATGTTTTTTTGTGACATATTGTACTTCATGTTAGTGGTAAAATTTCTTTGATATGACTTGCGTTTATTTATGAAGAAAATAGAAATTTGGCAAAAATTTTGAAAATTTAGCTATATTCAAACTTTTAATTTTTCTGCCATTAAATCAGTGAGTTATGTTACACAAAACAATAAATAACATTTCCTACATGTCTACGTTACATCAGCACAATTTTGGAAACATATTTTTTTTTGGTTAGGACATTATAAGGGTTAAAAGTTGACCAGCGATTTTTCATTTTTCCAACAAAATTTACAAAAACATTTTTTTAAGGGACCACCTCACATTTGAATTGACTTTGAGGGGTCCTACATGGCAGAAACTACCCAAAAGTGATACTATTGTAAAACTGCACCCCTCAAGGTGCTCAAAACCACATTCAAGAAGTTTTAATAACCCTTCAGGTGCTTCAGGAGAACTAAAGCAATGTTGAAAGAAAAAAATTAATATTTAACTTTTTTCACAAAAAATGTACTTTAACACCTTCCTGACCTGTGACACAGCGTATGCGTCATGAAAGTCGGTGCCAATCCGACCTATGACGCATACCCTCTGTCATGAAAGGATCGCGTTCCTGCGGGTCGGGTGACCGGGGTCACTGAAAGGTCTCCCGACCCGCAGGCACAAGACCCTTTGTGCTTCACCACAGGGGGTTGACTTAACCCCCACGTGGCTACGATCGCTCTGATTGGCTGCTAAAATTGAAACAGCTAATCAGAGCAATCTGTAATATTTCACCAATGAAATTTAGTGAAATATTACAATCCAGCCATGTCCGATGCTGCAATAGCATCTGCCATGGCTGGAGACCGTGATCCGACCCCCCCCACACCGAGTCACGGCGATAAAATGGCGGCGATCGGTCACCGCCGTCACTAAATGCTCCCCTCCTCCTTGCCTCCGCTCCCCCCACCTTCCGATTCCCCCTTACCTTCCGACCCCCCCTACTCACCTCTCCCACTCCTCCGATGTCCCTGGATCCGTCCCGGCGTCCATCCGGCATGTTTCATGGGTGCCGCCATCTTGCAAAATGGCGGGCGCATGTGCAGTGCGCCCTCCAAAGTTTGATCACTGTGATAAAGTTTCACAGTGATCAAAATAAAAATGTAAATAAATGCCCCATTTATCACCCCCCATAGGTAGGGACAAATAATAAAATATTTTTTTTTTTCTTATTAGGCTGGGTTCACATTGCGTTGCGGGCAATGCGCTGACGGCATCCGTCACATAGTGGCACTAACGCTGTGTAATGGATGCGCTAACGCCGCCATTGCCTGCAATAGTAGTAGCGCATCCTAACGCATGCCGAAATCGGCATGCGTTAGCGATGTGCCGTCATTCTGTGATGGACCCTCAGACGCGGTCTGCAGCGTTTGGGGGTCCGTCACTGCTAGCTCAGATGGAGAAGCTGCGCTAGCATGATTGGTAAACGCAATCACAAAATGACAGTAGCGTTAATGCTGTCCGTCAACGCTATGCATTGACCGGACAGCATTAACGCTATGTGAACCTAGCCTTAGGGTTAGGGTTACGGTTAGGCTGTGTGTTATGTTACGGTAGCTGAGGAGTGCAGGCAAAAAAGGAAATACACCAGAGCAGTTGGAATCTATGAGATTGCAGTACCCTGACTAACCACCACAACTAGAGGCAGCCGTGGAGCGTTCCTACGATGGTCCTAGACGCCTCGTCACAGCCTGAGAAACTAACTACACCTAAAGATAGAAATAGGAAAGCTATCTGCCCCGGAGCAGAACCCCAAAGATAATAGAAAGCCCCCAAACATGTAATGGCGGTTAGACAAGAGGAAATACTGACACAGAAAGAAAATAGTATGAGCAAACGCTGGGGCCCAAACTATCTAAATAGAAAAGGACAGGAAGGGTACTTACTGCAATCCCAGAAAACCCTGAAAAACACCAACTCTACTAATTTCAAAATCACCTGAGATCACACGACCTCTACCACCTAAATTAGTTCTCTGGTGTAACAAAAACAGCAGCCACTGAAAAAACTGCAAAAAGCAAAAGTACAAAACACAGTGGCTGGACTAAACTGAGAGGGCAAAAGCCCCCGGAGGGGACCCAGAAGGCCCCCACAGAAGTGCAGGACAAAATGCAAAAATATAGCAAAAACACAAAATAAGAAATTGTCTTATCTGATAGCAGGAGATGCAGACACGACACAGCAGGCTACAAGGGAAACTGGAAAGAAGGATTCAGACCAGAACAATTGATCACCGGCAACCCTGATGGGAAAATGATTCCCTTAAATAAGACCAATCAGTAACACCTGATTCCCAATCCTCACTAGTACCGCTTGTAACCACCAGAGGGAGCCTCTGCTCAGAACTCATCTCAAACCCATTCACAACAGTACCCCCCCCTTGAGGAGGGGTCACCGAACCCTCATTTGAGCAACCAGGTCGGTCAGGATGAGTTCTATGATACGCACGGATAAGTCTCCTAGCATGGATGTCCGAAGCAAACACCCAAGAATTATCTTCCTGACCATAACCTCTCCATTTAACCAAATACTGGAGTCTTCGTCTAGAAAAACGAGAATCCAATATTTTCTCAACCACATACTCCAGATTGCCCTCAACCAAAACAGGGTCAGGAGGCACAGCAGCAGGAACCACTGGCTCAACAAACCTCTTCAACAAGGACTTGTGGAACACGTTATGGATCTTAAATGTCCCTGGAAGAAGCAAACGAAAAGAAACAGGATTAATAATCTCCATGATCTTATAAGGTCCAATGAACCTAGGCTTAAATTTAGGAGATGCTACTCTCATAGGAATATTCTTTGAGGACAACCAGACCAAGTCCCCCACTTTAAACCGAGGACCATCAGTCCTATGCCGGTTAGCAAACCGCTGGGCCTTCTCCTGAGAGAGGGACAACCTCTCCACTACCTGGTCCCAAATCTGCTGCATACGCTCAACAACAGAGTCAACACCTGGACAGACAGAAGCCTCCATCTGTCCTGAAGAAAATCGAGGGTGAAACCCAGAATTACAGAAAAACGGAGACATCAAAGTGGCAGAGCTAGCCCTATTATTAAGAGCAAACTCAGCCAAAGGCAAAAAAGAGACCCAGTCATCCTGATCAGCAGACACAAAGCATCTTAGATAAGTCTCCAATGTCTGGTTTGTTCTCTCAGTTTGACCATTGGTCTGAGGATGAAATGCCGAGGAGAAAGACAATTGAACACCCAGTTTAGAACAAAAAGTCCTCCAAAATCTGGAAACAAACTGGACTCCTCTGTCAGACACAATGTTCTCAGGAATGCCGTGTAAACGAACCACGTGCTGAAGGAACAACGGCACCAATTCAGAGGAGTAAGGCAACTTAGGTAATGGCACAAGATGTATCATTTTGGAAAACCTATCACAAATTACCCAGATGGTGGTCATTCTCTGAGAAACAGGAAGATCGGAAATGAAATCCATAGAGATATGGGTCCATGGTCTCTTGGGCACAGGCAATGGCATCAACAAACCACTAGAGCGAGAGCAAGGCTTGGAGCGAGAGCAAGTCCCGCAGGACTGCACAAATTCCCTGACATCGCGAGACAAGGTAGGCCACCAAAAGGACCGACTAACCAAGTCTCTGGTACCAAAAATTCCGGGATGCCCAGCCAATGCGGAACAATGAATCTCAGACATCACACTCTTTTTCCATTGGTCCGGGACAAACAATTTTCCAACAGGGCAGCGCTCGGGCCTATCCTCCTGACACCCC
This sequence comes from Oophaga sylvatica, assembly GCA_033576555.1. NCBI lineage: Eukaryota > Metazoa > Chordata > Amphibia > Anura > Dendrobatidae > Oophaga > Oophaga sylvatica. Next base: position 14,847 of record JARQOD010000948.1, on the reverse strand, counting down.
TCCAGAGCAAGTCTCAAATTAGGCGAGATGGCGGAAAGAACTACACCCTCCTTCAAAATAACAGAGGGATCAGATAGCTCAGGAGAGTCCGCAAGGAAACTCCTCGAGAGGGCATCCGCCTTAACATTCTTAGTGCCAGGAAGAAAGGAAACCACAAAATTAAAACGTGTGAAAAACAAGGCCCACCTGGCCTGTCTAGGATTGAGTCGCTTGGCAGATTCCAGATAGACCAGATTCTTATGGTCCGTAAGGACCACCACCTGATGTTTGGCTCCCTCCAGCCAATGTCTCCACTCTTCAAAAGCCCACTTCATGGCCAATAACTCCCGATTACCCACGTCATAATTACGTTCAGTAGGAGAAAATTTTCGAGAGAAAAAGGCACAAGGGTTACTTTTAGAGGTCTCTGGATCTTTTTGGGACAAAACGGCACCTGCCCCAATTTCAGAGGCATCAACCTCCACCTGAAATGGCAGAGAAACATCAGGCTGCCGTAGAACAGGAGCAGAAGTGAATCTCTGCTTAAGTTCCTGAAACTCAGAGACTGTCTCAGGAGGCCAATTCACCACATCAGAACCCTTTCTGGTCAAATCAGTTAATGGTTTAACAATAACAGAGAAATTACCAATAAATTTACGATAAAAATTGGCAAAACCCAAAAATCTCTGAAGAGCCTTTAATGAAGTAGGTTGGACCCAATCACAGATGGCCTGAACCTTGACCGGGTCCATTTCAATAACAGATGGGGACAAAATGAATCCCAGAAATGAGATCTTCTGTACGCCAAAAAGACACTTTGATCCCTTCACATACAGAGCATTCTCTCTCAAAATCTGGAATACAGTTCGAACATGTTTCACATGAGAGTCCCAGTCATTAGAAAAAATCAAGATATCATCCAAATAAACAATCAGAAACTTGTCCACAAAATCCCTGAAAATGTCATTCATGAAGGACTGGAAGACGGAAGGAGCATTAGTGAGCCCAAAGGGCATCACAAGGTACTCAAAATGCCCTTCAGGGGTGTTAAATGCCGTCTTCCATTCATCCCCGTGCTTAATGCGAATAAGGTTATACGCCCCCCTGAGGTCAAGCTTGGTAAACCAAGTAGCGTTTTTCACCCTGGAAAACAGGTCAGAAATCAAGGGTAACGGTATTGATATTTCACAGTAATATTGTTCAAGAGACGATAATCAATACACGGCCTTAATGAACCATCTTTTTTGGCCACAAAGAAAAAACCGGCACCTAAGGGTGAAGAGGATGGTCTGATATGACCCTTCTCCAATGATTCCTTGATATAAGACCGCATAGCGTCATGTTCAGGTACAGACAAGTTAAAAAGGCGACCCTTAGGGAATTTACTACCTGGCACTAATTCAATAGCGCAGTCATAGCTCCTATGGGGAGGTAAGGATGCAGATTTACTTTCGCTAAACACATCAGAAAAATCAAACAAAAAGTCAGGAACATCCTCAGCCTGGGGGGGCAGAAAAAACAGGAGTGTTGGTATTAACACATTGGCAGCCCCAACTGGTTACAGACACAGATTTCCAATCCAAAACAGGATTATGAGACTGTAACCAAGGGAAACCCAGCACGATAATGTCATGCAGATTATATAGAACCAAAAATTTGCAGCACTCCTGGTGATCAGGTTCAACCCTCATTATCACCTGAGTAGAAAACTGGGGTTTATTCTCAGCCAAAGGGTAGAATCGATCCCCAGTAGGGGAATAGACTTCTGTAGGGGTATCAAGGGAAATCCACAACGTTTAGCAAAATCATAATCCATCAGGTTAATAGCTGCTCCAGAATCAACGAAAGCCTGAGCAGAAAATGAGGACAGAGAGCATATCAGAGTGACAGTTAATAAAAACTTAGTCTGAACACTACCCAAGACAACTGAGCGTGCAAAACGTCTTCCCCGCTTAGGGCAGACTGAAATAGCATGAGAGGCATCACCACAGTAGAAACATAACCCATTGCGCTTTCGAAACTCATGACGCTGTGCCCCAGACACCACTCCATCACACTGCATGGGCTCAGCAGCTGGCTCACAAGGCAACACCACTCCACGCATACTTCTCCGCTCACGCAAACGTCTGTCAATTTGAATCGCTAATGACATAGAATCATTGAGACCAGAGGGGACAGGGAATCCCACCATAACATCCTTTACATTATCCGACAGACCCTTCCGGAAAAGGGCCGCCAAAGCGTCGTCATTCCATTTGGTCAGGACTGCCCACCTACGGAATCTCTGACAGTATAACTCAGCGTCATCAAGCCCCTGATTTAATGCCAACAAGGCTTTTTCAGCTTGATCATTGACATTAGGCTCATCGTACAATAACCCCAAAGCCTGAAAAAATGCATCAACATCACTCAAAACAGGATCCCCAGGTGTGAGGGAAAAAGCCCAATCCTGAGGATCGCCGCGCAGGAGAGAGATGACAATTTGAACCTGCTGCGCTGCGTTTCCTGAGGACTTAGATTTTAAGGCAAGAAACAATTTACAATTTTTTTTGAAATTCTGAAACTTAGCTCGATCCCCTGAAAACAAATCTGGCATGGGGATCCTAGGTTCCACAACAGGCAACCTAGCAAGATATGCAGCAATACTCCGAACCTCAGTGGCAAGCTGATCCACACGGCCAGACAACTGTGCAAACTCCATTGGGAGAAAAGATCCTCCCCAGCACCCAGAGATACAGAGGGAAAAAAAAAAAAAAAAAAAAATGCAACAAACAGAAAAATATCTCTGACAACTTTTCTTCCTTCAAAATATTTTTTCCCTTCTGTGAGTACCATACAATTTTTAGGGCCGGTGATACTGTTATGTTACGGTAGCTGAGGAGTGCAGGCAAAAAAGGAAATACACCAGAGCAGTTGGAATCTATGAGATTGCAGTACCCTGACTAACCACCACAACTAGAGGCAGCCGTGGAGCGTTCCTACGATGGTCCTAGACGCCTCGTCACAGCCTGAGAAACTAACTACACCTAAAGATAGAAATAGGAAAGCTATCTGCCCCGGAGCAGAACCCCAAAGATAATAGAAAGCCCCCAAACATGTAATGGCGGTTAGACAAGAGGAAATACTGACACAGAAAGAAAATAGTATGAGCAAACGCTGGGGCCCAAACTATCTAAATAGAAAAGGACAGGAAGGGTACTTACTGCAATCCCAGAAAACCCTGAAAAACACCAACTCTACTAATTTCAAAATCACCTGAGATCACACGACCTCTACCACCTAAATTAGTTCTCTGGTGTAACAAAAACAGCAGCCACTGAAAAAACTGCAAAAAGCAAAAGTACAAAACACAGTGGCTGGACTAAACTGAGAGGGCAAAAGCCCCCGGAGGGGACCCAGAAGGCCCCCACAGAAGTGCAGGACAAAATGCAAAAATATAGCAAAAACACAAAATAAGAAATTGTCTTATCTGATAGCAGGAGATGCAGACACGACACAGCAGGCTACAAGGGAAACTGGAAAGAAGGATTCAGACCAGAACAATTGATCACCGGCAACCCTGATGGGAAAATGATTCCCTTAAATAAGACCAATCAGTAACACCTGATTCCCAATCCTCACTAGTACCGCTTGTAACCACCAGAGGGAGCCTCTGCTCAGAACTCATCTCAAACCCATTCACAACAGCTGTGCTCATATTGCGTTATGGCAGTCCGTTAGATGGACGGCGTTACATCGTGGTATAACGCGGTGTAACGCAGTCCGTTAACGCTGCCATTCACCCCCATTTGTGTGCGCATCGCGACGCATGCCGTAAAGCGGCATGCGTTCGCGACGTGCCGTCATTCAGTGACGGAGCCACGGAAGCGGGCTGCAGCGTCTGGGCTCCGTCACCTCTAGCACAGATGAATCATCTGCTGATTCATCTGCGCTAGATGGTATAGCATAACGCGATCGCGTTATGCTATACCGTTACCAGCCCGTCAACGCTATGTGTTGAACAGGCTGGTAAAACGCAATATGAACCCAGCCTTAGGGTTAGAACTAGGGTTGGGTAGAACTGGGTTAGGGTTACATTAGGTTGGTTACATTAGGTTGATTAGGGTTACGGTTAGATTTGGGTTAGGGTTGGAATTTGGTTAGGGTTAGATTAGGGTTTGAATAGGGTTAGAATAGGTTGGAATAGGTTAGGTTGGGATTGGGTTATGTTGTGGTTAGCGTTAAAGTTGATAAGGTTGGGTGTTTGGGTTAGGGTTGGATTAGGTTAGGACTTGTGTTAGGGTTATGGTTAGAGTTGGATTAGGGTTAGGGATGTGTTGGGTTGGGTTCTAGTTAGCATTTGATTAGGGTTAGGTTGTAGGTAGGTTGGTAGAGGTGGTTGGGGTTAGGGTTGGATTGATTAGGTTCAATAGCAATCAGGTTCCTTGACAGGCTCACTTGTATTCTGCATTTTAGGTTCAGAGTAAACATGGTTTTTTGGCATGGTGCAAACATGTTACCCACATATGGGTATCAGCGTATCAGAAAATACACACATTGAGGGTCTTTCTTGTTACCCTTTGAAAAAAAAATTGGACTAAATTTTTTTCTGGAAAAAAATGATTTTTTTTCACGGCTCTGCGTTATAATTCGTGAAGAACTTGGAGATTCAAGTCACCAACATTAGAGAGTTCTGGGTCTATTCCAATGGGTCATTGGGTTTATGTTAGGCACATCTGGCTCAGCAAAGATATGACGCCCCAGACCATTCCATAAAGTCGGTTTTTAAACGTCCACTACTTCTTCGAGCCTCGACTTGCCCATCAGGTTCTCCCACATATGGATACAGCTACTCAGGACAATTGGAAAAACTTTGGGTCTAATTTTCCGTTACCTTGGAAAAAAATGGGACGAAAGATCTGTTGTGAATAATAGATTTTTTATTTTTGCCCGGACGTTATAAATTTCGTGGAGCCTTGGGGTGGGTAGATTCGATACTGCAAATATCGGGTATCGGCGATATTGGCTGTATCGAATTCCGTTCCGAGTCGTATTTCGTTATCGGATACCGATCGGGATTGTCACTGTCACTGTCAGTGTCCGTCGTCAGGTCTGCGGATCAGGCATTACTGGCAGAAGATCTCCGGCGATCACGTCTGACTGTTGTGGCCGCAATCTTTTTCCCGGCGTCACATCAGTTTCTCATAACTGCAGTGACTGCTGGAATCCGGCCGAAGCATCAGTCGATGAGTCACCGCCGGAAGAGTTTAATCACTGTGCTGGTCGCATGACAGCTTCTCTGTCATTGCGATTAGCAGAGTTGAAATCGTCGTGGGACTGTGTTATGGACTGCGACCGACAGTGATATACTTTGGTTTGGTTTTATTTCTTTTTTTCAGGATCGATGGCGTCGCAGAATGAGAGTACAATAAATTAAATGAAAACGTGTTCTCTTATTCATAATACTTTTTCTGCTTGTCTTTTTAAACATTTAAAACTTGGGATTAATTAATGGACGGTGTCTTATTGACTCCATTATTAACGGCGTTATTTCACGTGCATCAACGGTGACATTAACCCTTAATTACCATTCCACCGCTACAGGCAAGTGGAAAGCCGGTAAGTGCCACAATTGGACATCTTTTGATGCGCAAATTGGGCTGTAGCCGGTATTACAGGCTGTGAGGCAAAATCCATGGGCCTTGACAGTCTATTAACCACGCAGCAGTCTGCATTTCTACTTGCTGGTTAACAAATAGGGATCCCGACATGAAATGACACTTGGTGTACATAGGGTTAACCATGTCTTTTCATGTCCTTTGCTATCTAATTTGCACAAACAATTAAATCAGACTATGTGTGCAAAATTTCACACCTGTAGGGGTTAATTAAAGGTGTAAATTCGTAGCAAAAAAGTCCGTTTTTTTTACAACGAATTTACACCTTTAATTAACCCCTACAGGTGTGAAATTTTGCACACATAGACTGATTTAATTGTTTGTGCAAATCAGATAGCAAACGACATGAAAAGACATGGTTAACCCTATGTACACCAAGTGTCATTTCATGTCGGGTGCTTCTGTCTTTTCACTGAAGCCGGCTTTACCCGGCAATTGAATCAGAGGATATTTTACTATGTAGAAGTGTATAAACTATACATATATGTATATATATATATATGTCACAATGACATGTATATATATATATATATATGTATTCTATGTGTGTATATTTAGTGTTTACAAGGAAAGAATGGGGTTTTTTTAGTTGCGATATTTTGTTCCCATAGACTTACATGGGACTTCCGGTATCGGTATCGGGTATCGCCGATATTTTAGTGATATCGGCGATACCATTCCGATTCCGATACTTTAGGATATCGGAAAGTATCGCTCAACTCTACTTGGGGGTTCAAAGTGCTCACCACACATCTAGATAAGTTCTGTGCAGGGTCTAGTTTCCAAAATGGGGTCACTTATGGGGAGTTTCTACTGTTTAGGCACATCAGGGGCTCTGCAAACGTAACATGAAGCCCGCAGACCATTCCATCAAAGTCAGCATTTCAAAACGTCACTACTTCCCTTCCGAGCCCCAACGTGTGCCCGAACAGTGGTTCACCCCAACATATTGGGTACCAGTGTACTCAGGACAAACTGTACAACAACTTTTGGGGTCCAATTTCTCCTGTTACCCTTGTTAAAATAAAAAATTGCGGGTTAAAAAAATCAGTTTTTGAGGAAAAAAATGATTTTTTATTTTCACGGCTCTGCATTATAAACTTCTGTGAAGCACGTGGGGGTTCAAGGTGCTCACCACACATCTGGATAAGTTCCTTGGGGGGTCTAGTTTCCAAAATGGGGTCACTTGTGGGGGGTTTCTACTGTTTAGGCACATCAGGGACTCTGCAAACGTAACAAGATGCCCGCAGACCATTCCATCAAGTCGGCATTTCAAAGCGTCACTACATCCCTTCCGAGCCCTGACGTGTGCCCAAACAGTGGTTACCCCCCCATATGGGGTACCAGAGCACTCAGGACAAACTGGACAACAACTTTGGGGTCCAATTTCTCCTGTAACCATTGTGAAAATAAAAAATAGGGGGCTAAAAAATCATTTTTTGAAAAAAAAAATGATTTTTTATTTTTAGGGCTCTGCGTTATAAACTTCTGTGAAGCACCTGGGGGATCAATTTGCTCACTGTGCATCTAGATAAGTTCCTTAGGGGGTCTTGTTTCCAAAATGGGGTCATTTGTGGGGGAGCTCCAAAGTTTAGGCACACAGGGGCTCTCCAAACATGACATGGTGTCCGCTAACGATTGGAGCTAATTTTCCATTAATAAAGTCAAATGGCGCTCCTTCCCTTCTGAGCCCAGCCATGCGCCCAAACAGTGGTTTATGACCACATATGAGGTATCTGTGTACTCAGGAAAAATTGCCCAACAAATTTTAGGATCCATTTTATCCTGTTGCCCATGTAAAAATGAAAAAAATGATGCTAAAATAAAATTTTTGTTGGAAAAATTAAAATGTCCATTTTTTTCCTTCCACGTTGCTTTAGTTCCTGTGAAGCACCTGAAGGGTTAATAATCTTCTTGAATGTAGTTTGGAGTAGCTTGAGGGGTGAAGTTTTTATAATGGTGTCACTTTTGGGTATTTTCTGCCATATAGACCCCTCAAAATGACTTCAAATGTGAGGTGGTCCCTAAAACAAATGGTTTTGTAAATTTTGCTGTAAAAATGAGAAATCGCTGGTCAACTTTTAACCCTTATAACTTCCTAACAAAAAAAAAATTGTTTCCAAAATTGTGCTGATGTAAAGTAGACATGTGGGAAATGTTATTTATTAACTATATTGTGTCACATTACTCTCTGGTTTAACAGAATAAAAATTCAAAATTTGAAAATTGCGAAATTTTCAAAATTTTTGCCAAATTTCCATTGTTTTCACAAATAAACGCAAAAATTATTGACCTAAATATACCACTAACATGGAGCCCAATATGTCATGAAAAAACACTCTCAGAATCGCTAGGATCCGTTGAAGCGTTCCTGAGTTATTACCTCATAAAGGGACACTGTTATGATTTGGTAGCTGAGGAGAGCAGGCAAAAAGGAAATACACCAGAGCAGTTGGAAACTATGAGATTGCAGTACCCTGACTAACCACCACAACTAGAGGCAGCCGTGGAGCGTTCCTACGTTGGTCCTAGACGCCTCGTCACAGCCTGAGAAACTAACTACACCTAAAGATAGAAAGAGGAAAGCTATCTGCCCCAGAGCAGATCCCCAAAGAACATAGAAAGCCCCCAAACATGTAATGGTGGTTAGACAAGAAGAAATACTGACACAGACAGAAAATAGTATGAGCAAAGGTTGGGGCCCAAACTTACTAAATAGAAAAGGATAGGAAGGGCACTTACTGCAATCCCAAAAAACCCTGAAAAGCACCAACTCTACTAATTTCAAAAACACCTGAGATCACACGACCTCTACCACCTAAATTAGTTCTCTGGTGTAACCAAAAACAAAACAGCAGCCACTGAGAAAACTGGAAAAAGCAAATGTACAAACATCAGTGGCTGAACTGAACTGAGAGGCAAAAGCCCCCAGAGGGGACCCTGAAGGCCCCACAGAAGTGCAGGACAAAATGCAAAAATCAAGCACAAAAACAAAAAGAAGAAAATGTCTTATCTGTTAGCAGGAGATTCAGACACGACACAGCAGGCTACCAAGGAAACAGGAATCAAGGATTGAGACCAGAACAATTGATCACCGGCAACCCTGATGGGAAGGCGACTCCCTTATATAAGACCAGTCAGTAACACCTGATTCCCAATCCTCACAATCTTCACTGGACAGTCCAGTACCGTTTGTAACCACCAGAGGGAGCTTCTGCTCAGAACTCATTTCCAGCCTATTCACAACAGTACCCCCCCTTGAGGAGGGGTCACCGAACCCTCATTTGAGCAACCAGGTCGGTCAGGATGAGTTCTATGATACGCACGGATGAGTCTCCTAGCATGGATGTCCGAAGCAAACACCCAAGAATTGTCTTCCTGACCATAACCTCTCCATTTAACCAAATACTGGAGTTTCCGTCTAGAAAAACGAGAATTCAATATTTTCTCAACCACATACTCCAGATTGCCCTCAACCAAAACAGGGTCAGGAGGCACAGTAGTAGGAACCACTGGCTCAACAAACCTCTTCAACAAGGACTTGTGGAACACGTTATGGATCTTAAATGTCCCTGGAAGAAGCAAACGAAAAGAAACAGGATTAAGAATCTCCATGATCTTATAAGGTCCAGTGAACCTAGGCTTAAATTTAGGAGATGCCACTCTCATAGGAATATTTCTTGAGGACAACCAGACCAAGTCCCCCACTTTAAACCGAGGACCATCAGTCCTATGCCGGTTAGCAAACCGCTGGGCCCTCTCCTGAGAGAGGGACAACCTCTCCACTACCTGGTCCCAAATCTGCTGCATACGCTCCACAACAGAGTCAACACCTGGACAGACAGAAGCCTCCGTCTGTCCTGAAGAAAATCGAGGGTGAAACCCAGAATTACAGAAAAATGGAGACATCAAAGTGGCAGAGCTAGCCCTATTATTAAGAGCAAACTCAGACAAAGGCAAAAAAGAGACCCAGTCATCCTGATCAGCAGACACAAAGCATCTTAGATAAGTCTCCAATGTCTGGTTTGTTCTCTCAGTTTGACCATTGGTCTGAGGATGAAACGCCGAGGAGAAAGACAATTGAACACCAATTTTAGAACAAAAGGTCCTCCAAAATCCGGAAACAAACTGGACTCCTCTGTCAGACACAATGTTCTCAGGAATGCCGTGTAAACGAACCACGTGCTGAAGGAACAAAGGCACCAATTCAGAGGAGGAAGGCAACTTAGGTAATGGCACAAGATGTATCATCTTGGAAAACCTATCGCAAATCACCCAGATGACGGTCATTCTCTGAGAAACAGGGAGGTCGGAAATGAAATCCATAGAGATATGGGTCCATGGTCTCTTGGGCACAGGTAATGGCATCAACAAACCACTAGAACGAGAGCAAGGCTTGGAGCGAGAGCAAGTCCCGCAGGACTGCACAAACTCCCTGACATCACGAGACAAGGTAGACCACCAAAAGGACCGACTAACCAAGTCTCTGGTACCAAAAATTCCGGGATGACCGGCCAACGCGGAACAATGAATCTCAGACATTACACTCTTTTTCCACTGGTCCAGGACAAACAATTTCCCAACAGGGCAGCGCTCGGGCTTATCCTCCTGACACCCCTCCAGAGCCAGTCTCAAATTGGGCGAGATGGCGGAAAGAACTACACCCTCTTTCAAAATAACAGAAGGATCAGATAACTCAGGAGAGTCCGCCAGGAAACTCCTCGAGAGGGCATCCGCCTTAACATTTTTAGTGCCAGGAAGAAATGAAACCACAAAATTAAAACGTGTGAAAAACAAGGCCCACCTGGCCTGTCTAGGATTAAGTCGCTTGGCAGATTCCAGATAAACTAGATTCTTATGGTCCGTAAGGACCACCACCTGATGTTTGGCTCCCTCCAGCCAATGTCTCCACTCTTCAAAAGCCCACTTCATGGCTAATAACTCCCGATTACCCACGTCATAATTACGTTCAGTGGGAGAAAATTTTCGAGAGAAAAAGGCACAAGGGTTACTTTTAGAGGTCTCTGGATCTCTTTGGGACAAAACGGCACCTGCCCCAATTTCAGAGGCATCAACCTCCACCTGAAATGGTAGAGAAACATCAGGCTGCCGTAGAACAGGAGCAGAAGTGAATCTCTGCTTAAGTGTCATGTGTGCATCGCCACGAAGATCGTCGCGGTTGCACATTCTGACTTCTCACAGCTGAGTTGCTGTTTCTTTGTGTTTGGCAGTTAGGGAGTTAATTCTGTCTGTGCTCAGTTCTGGGAATGGGTGCAGTTTCTCCCGGCTGCAATTAATTATTTGTTGATTGGTTTCCTTTAAATCTCTGGTTGTCTGTTTGGGAGTTGCCAGTGAAATTCTTCATGCAGACCACAGATAGGATTTTATCTGTATAGACTTAAGTTAAAGAGCTCCTTAGTTGTTCTAAGCTCACCTTGCTTGGAGTTTAATGTCCCAGATCATTTGTGTTCCTTCTGTGTTTGAGTGTGTATGCAAGTCTGTGTTTTCTCCAGTCTGTCTTATATTTCTAATCTGTGTATTTAGCAGAGATCAGCCCATATCCCTTTGGTGGTAATCAGAATCCTTCTTAGGACTGATTACAGGGTTCAGGGACTGATAGGAGACAGGGTTAGGCTGGAGACTTGGACCTCTGAACCATTATCAGTACCTCCAAGGTGAGGGATTAGTTAGGACCCCAGTTTAGGGTCAGGTTAGACCCCCGGTCCTCTTCTTTCCTGTGACAGTGTATCAAGTCCTCAAGATTAATCCTGAGTTCAACGGATATCGTGTCAGGTAAATCTATTCTATATTTACATGCTGATGTTGCTAATCTATATGTTGTATAGAGTGTTGTTCTTTTAAGAATAGTTTACTGACATCGTACACATATCATAAGACCGCGTGACATTAAGTTCCTGAAATGCAGAGACTGCCTCAGGAGGCCAATTCACCACATCAGAACCCTTCTTGGTCAAATCAGTTAATGGTTTAACAATAACAAAGAAATTACCAATAAATTTACGATAAAAATTGGCAAAACCCAAGAATCTTTGAAGAGCCTTTAATGAAGTAGGTTGGACCCAATCACAGATGGCCTGAACTTTGACCGGGTCCATTTCAATAACAGATGGGGACAAAATGAATCCCAGAAATGAGATCCTCTGAACGCCAAAAAGACACTTTGATCCCTTCACATACAGAGCATTCTCTCTCAAAATCTGGAACACAGTCCGAACATGTTTTACATGAGAGTCCCAGTCATTGGAAAAAATCAAGATATCATCCAAATAAACAATCAGAAATTTATCCACAAAATCCCTGAAAATGTCATTCATGAAGGACTGGAAGACAGAAGGAGCATTAGTGAGCCCAAAGGGCATCACAAGGTACTCAAAATGCCCTTCAGGGGTATTAAATGCCGTCTTCCATTCATCCCCGTGCTTAATGCGAATAAGGTTATATGCCCCCCTGAGGTCAAGCTTGGTAAACCAAGTAGCGTTTTTCACCCTGGAAAACAGATCAGAGATCAAGGGTAAAGGATATTGATATTTCACAGTAATATTGTTCAAGAGACGATAATCAATACACGGCCTTAATGAACCATCCTTTTTGGCCACAAAGAAAAAAACGGCACCTAAGGGTGAAGAGGATGGTCTGATATGACCCTTCTCCAATGACTCCTTGATATAAGACCGCATAGCGTCATGTTCAGGTACAGACAGGTTAAAAAGGCGACCTTTAGGGAATTTACTACCAGGCACTAATTCAATAGCGCAGTCATAGCTCCTATGGGGAGGTAAGGATGCAGATTTACTTTCGCTAAACACATCAGAAAAATCAATCAAAAAGTCAGGAACATCCTGAGCCTGGGGGGAGGCAGAAAAAACAGGAGTGTTGGTATTAACACATTGGCAGCCCCAACTGGTAACAGACACAGATTTCCAATCCAAAACAGGATTATGAGACTGTAACCAAGGGAAACCCAGTACGATAATGTCATGCAGATTATACAGAACCAAAAATTTGCAACTCTCCCGATGATCAGGTTCTACCCTCATTATCACCTGAGTAGAGAACTGAGGTTTATTCTCAGCCAAAGGGGTAGAATCGATCCCCAGTAGGGGAATAGATTTCCGTAGGGGTATCAAGGGAAACCCACAACGTTTAGCAAAATCAAAATCCATCAGGTTAATAGCTGCTCCAGAATCAACAAAAGCCTGAGCAGAAAATGAGGACAGAGAGCATATCAGGGTAACAGTTAATAAAAACTTAGTCTGAACACTACCCAAGACAACTGAGCGTGCAAAACGTCTTCCCCGCTTAGGGCAGACTGAAATAGCATGAGAGGCATCACCACAGTAGAAACATAACCCATTGCGCTTTCGAAATTCATGACGCTGTGCCCCAGAAACCACTCTATCACACTGCATGGATTCAGAAGCAGGTTCACAAGGCAACATTATTCCACGCATACCTTTCCGCTCACGCAAACGTCTGTCAATTTGAATCGCTAATGACATAGAATCATTGAGACCAGAGGGAACAGGGAATCCCACCATAACATCCTTTACATTATCTGACAGTCCCTTCCGAAAAAGAGCTGCCAAAGCGTCGTCATTCCATTTGGTCAGGACTGCCCACCTACGGAATCTCTGACAGTATAACTCAGCGTCCTCAAGCCCCTGACTTAATGCCAACAAAGTTTTTTCAGCTTGATCAGTGACATTAGGCTCATCGTACAATAACCCCAAAGCCTGAAAAAACGCATCAACATCACTCAAAACAGGATCCCCAGGTGTCAGGGAAAAAGCCCAATCCTGAGGGTCGCCGCGCAGGAGAGAGATGACAATTTGAACCTGCTGCGCTGCGTTCCCTGAGGACTTAGATTTTAAGGCAAAAAACAATTTACAGTTATTTTTGAAATTCTGAAATTTAGCTCGATCCCCTAAAAACAAATCTGGCATGGGAATCCTAGGTTCCACAACAGGCAACCTAGCAAGATAGGTAGCAATACTCCGAACTTCAGTGGCAAGCTGATCCACACGGCCAGACAACTGTGCAAACTCCATTGAGAGAGAAAAAAAAATCCTCCTCAGCACCCAGAGATACAGAGGGGAAAAAAAAATGAAACAAACAGAAAAAAAAAAAAAATCTCTGACAACTCTGACAACTTTTTTTTCTTTCCACAATATTTTTCCCTTCTGTGAGTACCATATAATTTTCAGTTTTGGACCGGTGATACTGTTATGATTTGGTAGCTGAGTAGAGCAGGCAAAAAGGAAATACACCAGAGCAGTTGGAAACTATGAGATTGCAGTACCCTGACTAACCACCACAACTAGAGGCAGCCGTGGAGCGTTCCTACGTTGGTCCTAGACGCCTCGTCACAGCCTGAGAAACTAACTACACCTAAAGATAGAAAGAGGAAAGCTATCTGCCCCGGAGCAGATCCCCAAAGAACATAGAAAGCCCCCAAACATGTAATGGCGGTTAGACAAGAAGAAATACTGACACAGACAGAAAATAGTATGAGCAAACGTTGGGGCCCAAACTTACTAAATAGAAAAGGATAGGAAGGGCACTTACTGCAATCCCAAAAAACCCTGAAAAGCACCAACTCTACTAATTTCAAAAACACCTGAGATCACACGACCTCTACCACCTAAATTAGTTCTCTGGTGTAACCAAAAACAAAACAGCAGCCACTGAAAAAACTGGAAAAAGCAAATGTACAAACATCAGTGGCTGAACTGAACTGAGAGGGCAAAAGCCCCCAGAGGGGACCCTGAAGGCCCCCACAGAAGTGCAGGACAAAATGCAAAAATCAAGCACAAAAACAAAAAGAAGAAAATGTCTTATCTGTTAGCAGGAGATTCAGACACGACACAGCAGGCTACCAAGGAAACAGGAATCAAGGATTGAGACCAGAACAATTGATCACCGGAAACCCTGATGGGAAGGCGACTCCCTTATATAAGACCAGTCAGTAACACCTGATTCCCAATCCTCACAATCTTCACTGGACAGTCCAGTACCGTTTGTAACCACCAGAGGGAGCTTCTGCTCAGAACTCATTTCCAGCCTAATCACAACAGGACACTGGTCAGAATTGCAAAAAATGGCAAGGTCTTTAAAGTCAAAATAGGCTGGGTCATGAAGGGGTTAAAAGCCGGCAATTCAGTGCACTGTACAGTAAAATCACACTGACATG